>JXCR01077499.1:212748-227149 GCA_002079205.1 Phalaenopsis hybrid cultivar
TATATATATATATATACATAAATTGAAAAAGCATAAGGACAAATATATAATACAGAAAAGATACAAAAATGTTATATGAGACGGCTTAAAAGAAAGCCCAACTCATACAATACAACATGCACAAAATCTAAATAAAGCAAAGGTACATTAAAAAAAAAAATCAAAAAGTCACAAAAGGGCACAAAAGTGCTAGGGACGTCCCACTTTAGTCCTCCTGCCTCGAATACTCGGAAGTGAGCCAGTTAACAAATTTGTAAGGTGAGTACCATTGCTTGTAGTAACCAAAGTATCATCCATCAGATTCCTGAGCTCGAGTAGATTTCCATTCTTCTTCTTCCTCATGGATGTGTAATCCTGTCATTCCTCATCCAATGATTGACTTATCTGATCAGTAGATTCCAAAGGTAGTCGGACAAGTGTAGGTCGTTGCACATCGTGATCCTCATGAGCCTGAGTAACATTAACATCTTTCTGGACCTGATGAGGTGGTGTTGAAGCAGTAGAAGTATTTCTATCTGTATTATCGGCGATAGGTTCTATGGCAGACGGAGTCTGAAGAATCTCCCTCTCCCCCACGATAGGAGGTTCCAAAGACTGGGGAGCTACAATTGGGGGCTGAATGGTTGTCATATTGCCTATAGGGATATTGACGTCTTCCGGGGTATCATTTTGATGATCAATAGTGTAAAAAACTTGGTGCTGATCCGGATGAGATGTAATCTCAGCCTTTAATGGAGCACTTTACTTTTTTGGTCTAAGGTGGGGGTGTAGATGGTGACGTTGAGAATTGGAGTTGCCGAACATACGACAGTTCGAACAATACGACGGAAAAGACTCAATCTCTACCTTCTGCCTCCATGGTGTTGTGTGTCCAACCAGATTTCCTCAAAAGCGGGTGAAGTGATGTCTCTTTCAACAAGTACTCTGACTTCAGATGGTCGAGAAAGATTGAAAGCAGGAATGCCCGTCTTGAGTGACTTTCCATAAACTGAGGCAATATAATACAATACTTTTTGAGAAAAATAATAAAATTTCATACTAAAGAGACGAATCCAAACCGGAATGATTGGTGGTTCCGTCTATGGGTCAAAATCCACAGATTATTTCAAAATCTTCATTGCTCTGTTATCAATCCGGATTATTCTTCTAGCAAATAAGCGCATGTAATCTTCTTAGTTGTTAATTTGAATAAGAACGAGTCTTTTATTTAATAGTCCAATTCTTTAGTCTCCAACAAGGTACATAAGTTCAAATTCTTTGTGAATGAGCTCTACTTTGGGATGACCATATAAAAATTTCCTAACCAAATTCAGACGACAGGAGAAAACAAGTTGAATACCATCTTCTTCTGTAAAAAAGATGACAGACTTTCCATTTTTCCTACCTGGCCTTTTGATGTCCTCCGCCCACTCAAATGAAGGAGGAAAAGATGGCGATTTAGGTGTATCCGAGACGTGAACATCCGCAAGGACAGCAGCATACGATCTGTCTAAAGCCATCCTGAAAGAGGGAGGTAGGGCTGTGGGACAGCAAAGTGACAGTAGAGGAAGAGCAAATGCCGAAAGGGAAGTCGAGCAGTCGGCGATTCGTTTGAGCTAGAGGAAAGCTCGCGCCCTACGAGCCAGGGTAGGAGCCGCAGGAGAAACCCACGCTTCTCGGGATGACGGAGAATGAGCTGTGAGCTGCAGAAAGGACCCCGCGCTTCTCGGGATGACGAAAGAATGAGCCGCAGAAGAAGCCCGCGCCCAGATGTCCTTCAAATGTTGCCCCCGATTTTGACGCCTTCATGCGAGAGCCGCTGAATCACGAACGAGCCGTTGCGACGCGACGGCGAACAGGCGACGAAGACGAAGATGAGGAAAGACGAAATCACAGTGAATCAGAGAAACCAAGGATTCTACATAGGCGAACTCTAAGAGGACATGTGTATGTATATATATATATATATATATATATATATATATATATATATATATATATATATATATATATANTTAGATTTCAAAGGTGGTCGGACAGGTGTAGGTCGTTGCACATCATGATCCTCATGAACCTGAGTAACATTAACATCTTTCTGGACCTGATGAGGCGGTGGTGAAGCAGTAGAAGTTTTTCTATCTGTATCATCGGCGATAGGTTCTATGGCAGGCGGAGTCTAAAGAATCTCCCTCTCCCCCACGATAGGAGGTTCCAAAGACTGCGAAGCTACAATTGTGGGCTGAATGGTTGTCATATTGCCTACGGGGATATTGACGTCTTCTGGGGTATCATTCTGATGATCAATAGTGTAAAAAACTTTGTGCTGATCTGGATGAGATGTAATCTCAGCCTTTAGCGGAGCACTTTACTTTTTTGGTCTGAGGTGGGGGTGTAGATGGTGACATTGAGAACTGGAGTAGCCGAACATACGACGGTTCGAACAATACGACGGAAAATGCTCGATATCTACCTTCTGCCAATATCCATGGTGTTGTGTGCCCAACCAGATTTCCTCAGAAGCGGGTGAAGTGATGTCTCATTCAATAAGTAATCTGACTTCAGATGGACGAGAAAGATTGAAAGCAGGAATGCCCGTCTTGAGTGACTTTCCATAAGCTGAGACAATATAATACAATACTTTTTGAGAAAAATAATAAAGTTTCAGACTAGAGAGACGAATCCAAACCGGAATGATTGGTGGTTCCGTCTATGAGTCTAAATCCACAGACCATTTCAGAATCTTCGTTGTTCTGTTATCAATCCAGATTATCCTTCTAGCAAATAAGCGCATGTAATATTCTTCATTATTAATTTGAATAAGAACGTGTCTCCTATCTAATAGTCCAATTTTTCACTCTCTAACAAGGTGCACAAGTTCAAATTCTTTGTGAATGAGCTCCATTTTGGGATGACCATATATAAATTTCCCAACCAAATTCAGACGACAGGAGAAAACAATTTGAATACCATCGTCTTCTGTAAAATGATGACAGATTTTCCATTTTTCCTACCAGGCTTTTTGATGTCCTCCGCCCACTCAAATGAATGAGGAAAAGATGGCGATTTAGGTGTATTTGAGGTGTGAACACCCGCAAGGGCAACAATATACGATCTGTCTGAAGCCATCCCAAAAGAGGGAGGTAGGGCTGTGGGACAGCAAAGTGACAGTAGAAAAAGAGCAAATGCGGAAAGGGAAGTCGAGCAGTCGGCGATTCGTTCGAGCCAGAGGAAAGCTCGCGCCCTACTAGCCAGGATATGAGCCGCAGAAGAAGCCCGCGCTTCTCGGGATGACAAAGAATGAGCCGCGAGCTGCAGAAAGGATTCCGCGCTTCTCGGGATGACGAAAGAATGAGCCGCAGAAGAAGCCCGCGCCCAAACGTCCTTCAAATGTTGCCCCCGATTTCGACGCCTTCATGCGAGAGCCGCTGAATCATGAATGAGCCGCTGCGCACGACGGCGAACAGGCGACGAAGACGAAGATGAGAAAAGACGAAATCACAGTGAATCAGAGAAACCAAGGATTCGTCATAGGCGAACCCTAGCAGGACATGTATATATATATATTTATATATATATATAGTTATAGTTATATAGTTATATAGTTATATATAGTTAAAAAGAATGGCCGAAGGCTGTGATACGAGCCACCAACCACCCTCATGTGCCTAACCACTGGATTCCGCGCTGCAATTATATATATATAGTTATATAGTTATATATAGTTAAAAAGAATGGCCGAAGGCTATGATACGAGCCACCAACCACCCTCATGTGCCTAACCACTCGATTCCGCGCTGCAAAACAGAGGTACTTAGACAGACTCAAACCTGTGACCCCAGGAGACTTAAAAATATTTTATTTTATATATATATATATATATATATATATTTATATATAATAATGCTCTCTTTTTCATCGTTGCATTTACCCTCATGAATTTCCATCACTCTTACATGTCAAATTTTCACTCTTGTTTTGTGTGTAGATGAAATTTCAATATATTCTCATGCAATGATTTTAATGATGTAGGGATTTTTTCTAGGTAATTTGAAGTTTGGATAAATCAATGCTATTCATTTTGCAAGTTTGAGTGACAATCGGTCATTTTTCGTTGCGTTTGAGATGTGTTGAACTTATCTTATTATTGTGTTTAGTATCAGCTATTGACATTTATTTTGATAGTTATGTGTAGCTGAACAATAGCCTATGAAGTGGAATCAGTTTTTGGCATTCATTTGATTTTCTTTTTTTTTAATATAGAAATACCATGAATATAACCCAATGTCATGTTTCCTACCCTTCAAAATTCAGTTTGATGAGATATCGTGTAACAAACTTAATCAGAGATGCCTAAAATGTATAAAAAGGTGCATCTAGTGGTCGAAGCTTTCAACCATGTGTGCAGACTTATCATGCATTTGTAGAGATTATAGTTTGAAGACTCTAATTGAGCCAACTTAACCACTACCCTGGGCTTGCTTTCTTACCTAAAATGCAAGAGGAATGCATACTAAAAGAACTCTTCTAGAGTGAACGAGAAGAAGTGATTTGAATTTTTGTGCATTACATTGAGAACTTCTATCCTTTTTTATACCACATCATTCTATTCTATAACTGGAATTCTTTATTTTAAAATAACTAATTACACTAGGATTACTTGGCAATTTTACTAGGGCAAAAGGTGTGAATGATAAACAAGGTTTATATGAAATAGAATATGAAGGGACAACAATGCGAAGTTTGACCACAATGGATCCATCAATCGACAAAAGCGTAGTCCAAACTTGCAAATGATTTTTAGCCTAACCTCATCAACTAGCCCAATGATGCCCATAGTAATGGATAATTACCGTCACACCCCAACTGCTCCCACCGGCTGCGGTGCGATAGTGGTGGAGGATTAGATCCGATTAAATTCTCACTAGCACTATTACTGACTTACGGAATCAGGACCTAGTGACTTATAAAATAATCTAATTAAATCCTCACAAACATACTTGATACATTTCATTTTATAATACATTCGTATGTATATAATCGGAAGTGTGGAAATTATATCATCGAAGCATATATATATATATCTATACATATATATATACATATATATATGTATATATGTATATATATATACATACATATNTATATATATATATCTATATATATATATATATAGACACACACACACACACAGAGTTAAATCCAACACACTAAAAATACATACCAATTACCCTACTTTCCATCATTGTTTGATCTCAACGGTTCTTGGAGTTTTTTCGTTGTTTGAATATCAAAAGTCGGGGATCCCATCATTCCTTTTCGTTCGTACTTGCAAGTATCCAGCTTACCTATAACTTCACCGATGACATTTTTTTAAAGCATGAATCCTAGAATAAACATTCATCACCGACATTTCATATAACATATGCATTGCAAATCAATACCTGCAATCAATAATTTTGTAAGCATATTCATCATATTCATAACATAGTAAAATCATGTATCGTAAGGGAGAAATCAAGTGCTCATTCATACAGAGTATACAAGTATTCATAATATGCAGAAAATTCTAAATGTAATAGTGTCAAAAGCTTATCTCTTGATTTAACCATAAACATAATTCATTTATGAATTCTTACCTCAAACAGGCTTCCTTGTATAACTGACACTTGTCTGAGACTGCTTATTCTTCTTCCCTCTTCCTTCTATTACTTTAATCCTCCATTTTCTTTGTTGATTTCTCGCTAATGACCCTTACGGAAGCCCACAAACCAATTTCGTAGTCTCTGACACAAGTTAGCCTCCATTACAGTTGCCGGAAACAAAAAAAAGTGCACCGATTTGTGGCATATGTTAGAATGGAAATGTAAGGAAGGAAATGAATGTCACAAATATCATGGAAGAGGGTTTCTTACTCATCGATTTCGTGTCGGAGCCTCTGATCATTGCTTGCGGCTCCTTGTGGATTGTGTGACTTTGGTCGCGTGGCAGTGTTTACTAAAATCTCGCAATTGCAGGACTCACGGGTTCGAAGTGTAGGAGGAAATGAAGGGTGGTTCGACACATAATGTGATCCCCTTGGATCTCAGCCATCTGATCCATCCTACGATTGATAATCACGTAGGAATGGAGGCGGCTTTAGTAAGGGTGCGGGATTGAAGATTTAATTAAGGGATTAACTATGGTTAATTGAATTTATAACTTCAAAATTTTGTCTCCCTTTCTATTCAAAATTCATATATGGTATCATATATCGAATTGGTCAATTTGACTTGATCGATTTGATATGTAGAATTTTATGAAATTAATTCGGTTGAAATTTGAGAAATGAGAAATTTGGGGCATATTTTTAAATCTCTAAAATTTTATCTGGCTTCTCAAATTTTGGGTGTTACAGTCACTCTCACAATAAACGAAAGAAAAAAAATAATAAAAACCTCATAATTCAAAACCCATTATATCATGGATGACAAATTATATACATAATCCTCTCTTCTAGGAAAACATTTTCTTTACTGATAATTTTCTAAGTTAGTATTTCCGGAGTTTAAGCAATTCAAAATATCACAATTGAACCGCCGACATAATTTTTAAATAATGATAAAAAAAATATAACAGCAATATACCTCACTATGAACATTTTAAAGTTTGTCAACCACGCTACAGGATGCTCCCGTTCCTCCTTGCATATCACAGTTGGAAGGTGGTCTCGTTCAAGTTGCAATTGAAGTAGAAGATCGTGCACAGCGTTCTGCCATTACCAGTAAGCTTCATTATGCTATTTAAAGTGATATTTTTGTACAGAAAGAATATTTTAGTCTGATTAATTGCTGTTTTAAATATTTTATAATATAAATGCTTAACTCAGTTGAATATCTGGTGTATGGATGTATTTATACCTTTTAGATATGTTTTCTTTTTTAATGTTATGTAGCTTTTGATTGAACGGCATATTTTTCTTTAAAGGAAGAATTACATACATACCACACAATTCCTATGTATTTACATATCTAATGCCTAAATTTCAATTTTTACATGCATGCCATCTTACCTATGCACGAAAAGGTGTATTTCACTTTTTAAAAGTTAAAATGGTGGTATTTTTTATTGGAAATGAACGATTTGGATGATAAAAATTTAAAATGTAAAGTTTTGGTAGTAGATGTGGAAATACATAGGAATTGGGTGGTATGTATGTAAATGCCCCTTCTTTAAATAATAAGACTGTTTTATTCTAGCTTATGATTTGCATTTAAATGACTCTACCTATGCGTTATTTATAGACACGCTTGTTGAATATGCAAGAAAAAAGATTCATCTTCTCTGAAGATCATCTGCTTCATGGAAGGCTGGTGACGATGCAGCAAAAAGAGTACATGTCTAGTCTAATGTAAAAAGTTTCCCAATACGAAAAATTTTATTTTTATAATGCTCAAATATATAGCTTTATTGGCACCATGCAATGCAGGGTGATATGGTCAAGTAAATTCCTGAATAAGTTGTCTTACTTTTTATTCTTCACTTTGTCATCATGTTTTCTCTGCTTCATAACAAGTAGGTTGAATGCTTAATTTTTGTTGGAAGCTTCTTCGTGAAGATTCTTTCTCCATTATTAACTTAAACAACGGACATTTTTTACCTGGATATGCCAGATTTTAACTTCTAATATTAACTATAATTTATCTAATCATGGTGGAGATTTAATACAAATGATACCTCTTGAAGAAAGAATTTTTATTGGAAGAGATTTAAATTGACATGTCGGTAGAGTGGTAGAGATTTTAGAAATATTCTTGGTAGTTATGGTTTGGAGTGATTAATAAAGAAGGTAGAGCCATATTATATTTTTCTTTAGCATATGATTTTGTTATTGCTAATACTTTATTTAAGAAAATAGATGAGCATATTATTAATTATAAGAAAGTAAAACACAAATTGATTATTTTCTTATGAGAAGAAGAGATTGTCGAGAATGTAAATATTGTAAGGACATTCCAAGTGAGAATTTAAGTACTTAATATCGATTATTAGTTCTAGATTTTAAGATTAAGAGTTGTAAAATAAATAATACTGTGAATCATTGTCATAGAATTAGATGGAGACATCTAGAAGACAAATAAAATTATATTTATGAGTAAACATCAAAATTTCAACATTTGGGATGCTTATGAAGAAACAAATTTTATTTAGGATAAAGTAACAAATGCTATTAAACAAGTGACAAAAGATGTACTTGGGGAATCAAAAGAAAAAAAAATTTTCTATATAAAAATAGTTTGTGGTGGAATAATAATGTTCAAGAAAAGATAAAATATAAGAAACTATGTTATTAAAATTGGTTTTAGTATAAAAGCTTAGAAAACTTGGAAAAATATAAAATGACCCGTATGGAGTTTATGAGGACAATCTGTGACTTTAATCTAATGTTAATGATCTTTATAATAGATTAGATAATAAAGATGGTGAAAAATATTTGTTTAAACTAGCCAAATAAAGAGAAAATAAAAGTAAAGATATGACTCAAGTTTATTAAAGATGAAAATCAAAAAGTGTTTTTTTAGAAAAAGATATTTAATATAGGTGGTTGAGTTATTTTGATAAACTTTTTAATGAGATTTTTGAAAATACTATCGGCTTTATTGATCTTAATATCATTAATAATAATAAAATGTTTCATTTCTACAGTCGCATTAGTAAAAAAGAAGTTGAGGAGGTTTTAAAGAAAATTAAGGGTGGAAAGTATGTAGGACGTGATAATATCCCAATTGAAGTTTGGAAATATATAGGAGATTTGAGAGTTTTTTAGCTTAATAAACTCTTTAATATTATTTTAAAAATTAAAAAAAACGCTTGAGGAGTGGAGGAAGAGTATTTTGGTCCCCATTTTTAGGAATGAAGGGGATGCACAAGAGTGTGCAAATTATACATGAATTAAGTTGATGTTTCATACTTTAAAATTATGGGAGAGGGTAATTGAACATAGGTTAAGACGTATTACAAAGATTTCTCATAATCAATTTGCATTTAATGCCAAACAAGTCTACTATGGAAGCTATACATTTATTGAGAGGTTTGATAGAGATGTTCAGAGAGAATATGGAGGATCTACATTTGATTTTTATTGATTTAGAAAAAGCTTATGATAAGGTTCCAAGAGAAATCCTTTGGATAGTTTTAGAGAAGAAAGGTGTTAATATGACTTGGTATTCAAGTCATTAAAGATATGTATACTTGAGCTGTTAATTGTGTTCGAACAGGAGGATTGACCAAATATTTTCCTATTTCAGTTGGATTACATCATGGATAAATTTTAAGCCCATATCTTTTTTTGCTTTAGTTGTGGATGCTCTTACTGGACATTTACAGGAGCATGTACCTTAGTGTATGCTTTTTGCTGATGATATCCCTCTCGTGGATAAGACTAGAGAGAGTTCCTGAAAAACTTGAATTATGGAGGTCTACATTGGAGTTTAAAGGTCTTCGTTTGAGTAGAACTAAAACTGAGTACATGGAATGTAATTTTAGTAGTAGTAGCTCTAGTAACAGAATTGTAACTATAGGTGATCAAATTATTAAAAGGTACGAACACATTAGATTCTCGGGTCTATTGTTCAAAGTGACGGTGATATAGATGGGATGTTATTAGTAGAATTCAAGTTGGTTGGTTGAAGTGGAGGAATGCTTTGGGCCTATTGTGTGATAGAAAAGTATCGCTTAGACTGAAAAGAAAATTTTATAAGATGGTGGTGCAACTTGCAATGCTCTATGGCACTGAATGTTGGCCTTTAAAAGAGAAGCATAAAACTAAGTTTTGCTAAGGTGAGAGTGCTTAGGTGGATGAGTAGCTTTACACTTAAAGAAAAATGCGAAATTAATATATCCGTGATAGGTTGGTGTAGCTCTACTGGCGGACAAAATTAGAGAGAGTCGTCTTAGATGATTTGGTCATATTAAACGTCGACCATCTAATGATCCGATTAGGAGAGTAGATGTTTTAGATTCAATTTATGTTAAGAAAGACAGCGGTAGACCTTGAAAGACTTGGGCAAATTGTCTAAAAAATGATTTTAATTTATTAGAATTAAATAAAAAATGACACTCAATGGGAAGCAATGGAGAAAAATGATTCATGTAGCCGGCCCCGCTTAGTGGGATAAAGGTTTGTTGTTGTTGTTGTATGGTGGGGATGAGATTCTTTTGAGTATCTGTATTTTTCCTTAAAACAACAAGTGATTTGATATTTTCTTTTTCTTATTATTGCCAAGTTTAAAGCTTTATCAGCATATTTTTATGAGCATCCTGTCATATATATAAAGAAGAAAGATTAGTGAATATCATTTCGGTAATTCATTTTGGGAAGTAAATTTCATAAAAAATGATAACATTATAGATTTTTAGTTGCCTTGTAATTGAACACTCTTAAAATCTCATTTGGTGACAATTAGCTGGAGGGCTGACCATATGGTACAAATAAGTATTCTCACAATTCCCATTTTTCATCAGGAGTAAATGCAGATGATGTTCGAGTGACTGTAGCTGCACCCGCTGCCCATGGTGAAGCTAACAATGAGTTGTTGGAATTTATGGGCAAGGTATCGAAGGCATCAACATACTATTTGTTTGTTCATCTATTGATTATATTTCTCGTCTGCTTATTCTTTATTGCAGTATTACTAGTAAATGATATTATTCTTGTGCTGTTTCTGAATCAGGTTTTAGGGTTGCGCCTAAGCCAAATGACCCTCCAGAGAGGATGGAACAATAAATCAAAGTTGCTTGTGGTGAGTTAACTGGAACTTCTTGGCAAATTTGATTCCTTGTTATTCCTATGGTCTTTCTTTTTTGCCTTTTCTTTGATAATTCAACTCTCCGGTTAACTATTCTGGTTTCGTAGCACAGAAGCTTAGTGCAGTTTAAGAATAGAAAGCGTAATTATTTATCTACGTTATTTTTGTGTGAGGAATGATTTAGGAACTAAACTTCTACTTCACTGGCTTTGAAAAAGGTTGGTGGGTTAAGTGGAAATAAGATTACAATCTCTAGAGTATTTTAAAGAAAAAATGTCTAACACTTTTGCGCAGGACTGCAAAAGCGGGTTTAAAGGATTAAAAAAAAAAAAATGAATATTTTAATGATGGATTCAAGAATTGTATCAGCTATTTTTAATACTCGAGTAACCAAATAAAAAATTGATTTATTGAGTGCGACTTAACTGAACAAACTGATTTTTAGAATTTTAGTATGATAAGAAACGGAAGTTTCAAGATCAGATTATAATAGAACAATGAAATGTAATTGGAGAAGCTATACTTAATTTCATAATGGCCTATGATTTTAGAATTATGAATGTATACTTTATTAAGCGACAATAATAATTAAGTGCTTCTGAAATTGGGGCCACCAAATTACAAATAGACTTGTTTTTATATAGAAGGCAATATATATATTGTGCTAAGAATGCATGGTGATTATAAGTTTGATTGGTTGTCCATTATAGGTGTATAAAGAAAATGATAAAAAAGTATTTGCCCTTGGATAAGATGTTTGTATGAAAAATTAGTATTCTTTTAAGATCGGTTGGTGAAATGCGGTGAAATGCTAAGAGAGGCAAATTAAAATTTGACCTAAAATAAACTTTAAAGTTCTGTGCTATCGTATCTTATGGGCTGATTATTTATAATAGGAAACTACACTATTTGTCATTATTACATATTTTTTACTTTTTTATATTTTATCTAATCACATATGTTTATGCTATAAAGAAAATTGGGTAAATATATAATCATTTCCAAATCTTTCCATTCTAACACGATATTAGAGACATTGCTTATAATCATCTCAATCTCATCAATGCCGATCTGGTCAAACTTTTGATCTCTATTGGCCCCCCTCGCACACCTCTCTAATTGTGGCCCATTCATAGTATTAGTTTCTTTCTCCATGAGATCCTTCTTTCCATCTCTTATACAATTCTCTTTACGACCTTGCATGATGCTATTATGGCCCAACCATCTTTGATGATTATCACAAAAAATGGAGACCAACAGTTACTTTGTGAGTGTTCTCCATCTATACTATTTATTGACACTACTTTGATATCTTCATTGAAGCCCTCCATTGATTTCTCTGTTTAATGATCTTCTTTGTCTTCTTTGAGATCAATCTCATTGCCAACTCTCTTTGTCTGATTCACGTAACTCTCTATTTCATGAGATAGTAATACTCTTATCGCAACGCCAACAACCTTTCGGTAGGAGTGTCAATATTGAACCTATTTTAACTCGAGACAATTTCTATACTCTTATCAAGGAGCCCACCAGATCGCCAAGTGCTACATTAGAACATGGTTCCATATTTATTCAGTTTACAAACCTAAAAGACTTGTTATTAAACTTTATTTTATGGAAATAATCATAGTAATCAGCTCATTCTCAAGTTCGTCAGAACTTCAAAAGAACTGGTGCAGAACATATATGACTCCGTCTCTTCCGCTGCATACAAAATTGTGAAGTCATTTAATGAATTTGTTCAAGAACTAGTTCTCCATTAATTCTAATTACTTTACAACTTCAGAAATAATCTAATGATAATAAATAAACCCACAATTCTTTTATTTAATAGTCTAATTATGTAAACTAATGATATATTTCACAGCATCTTTAACCTCTACCATTTCATTCTATAATATCTCGTTAGAACTAAGCTTTATTTTCTAACGATTCTGCCAATCATGCTTTAGATTTCGTGCGTCAACAGAAACATATGTTATTGTTCCATAATAGTTTCTATTACTTACCAAGCCCTTCATCAATCAAGTTGTTCATTTCCCCAATAAACTTCACATAATATGAGGTAACCTGCCTTAGTGTAATTCCTAGTATTTCTTAAAGTGTTTCATAATAATTTGGCTTAAAATTATAAATAATTTTAACTTAATTTTATTTGCATATAATTGACCTAACTAGGCAAGTACTTAACTAACCTACTGATGATGCCTGATTAAATATTTCACAGGTTGAAGATTTAACCGCAAGACAAGTATATGAGAAGCTTTTGGAGGCTGTGCAGCCCTGAAACTATCTTACAGCGTCTTCTACCTGCAGAATCTGTCACTAATCACATGTTTTGAACACATTTTCCTGGTAGTTTGTGTTATTAACATAATTTTCTTTGCTGAAGTAACTCTTTCAGAAGATTTCTGGTGTTTACTATGGTCTTCAGATCTCTGAGGAACTCTAATTATTGTCTCCAATCTAGCAGAAGATTTTAACTTTTATTGTAAGATTTTCATACATACTGAATGTCTCCTATTCATTTACATATCTAGCACGTAAACTTTGATTTTTTTACATTTGTAGCATATGATGTATTTTCACTCTTAAAAGTTGGTAAATAGTGGCTTTTTTTCATGTGATGTGAAAAATTTGAGTGTTGTAAATATAGAAGTTAAAGATTGGATGTTAGATATGTAAATTAGGAATTGTGTGATATGAATATAAATGCCCCCTTTAATATTTTGAACTTTCACAGAGGCATTTTGATGTTACTTCTCATGGATGCCAATTGAAATAAGATATTTATAAAAAGATCAGTTTTTACTTCTATAGTTATGCAGTGAGCTTCTGGTTGTAATTTGTGCCTAATCTTGGGCCTTATTCGTTCAAATTTATTTATATCTGCCCTTTGAGGACTTATATGCTTACATCTGTGTTTGTTTTACTATAAGCAAGTATTTAGGTTCTCAGGCTTCATTTGGGGCAGCTGCAGTTTATTAAGAAGTTGTTGAAGAAACTTGATATTGCAAAAGTTGTTACGAGATAGTCTTAAAGACCAAGTTCTTTAAGTGTTATCAGTGACTTAGTTTTTCTATCATAAATTCCATTTTATTTTTGTGACTAGATTAATCGCTTCCTTACAATATTATCTCATTCAGACGATTTCATTAAATTCACTGTTCTTCACCTGGTGGCCATAACTCTCCAGCAGGGAGTAATCAACATAATTTGTTAACTTTACTTAAGCCAATAACAAGGGATTTAAATACCATAATGCATATAATATAGAATGATACAATCTGTGTTCATGAACATGTGAGTTCATGAACAACAAAAGCTAGAACATGCACTTATAGAAATACAGTATATTAGTTCACAAATTTACCAGTCACAAAAAATACAAGTACTTCTTGATGCAGGCAAAACTCTAACTTAATGGCAAAGTTTCACATAAACAATTTTTGTTGTGTGTTTTGTACATGATATATTATTTATTGATTATCTTCTCATAAATTTTAAAATTATATATTTCAAGATATAAAAATATTTCTTCAAAATTTTAATTAAAATAAAATAATTTTCATAATTACTTTTATAAAGTTTTATTTATTTTAAAACAATAAAAAATAATTTTATTATAAATATCCCCC
>JXCR01077499.1:227199-250210 GCA_002079205.1 Phalaenopsis hybrid cultivar
CCCCCCTCCCAACTCACCTCACATTTTCCTCATTTTTTTTTGACAGGAACTTCATAGAGAGGGAAAAAATTTGCGTACGTCAAGGAGTACGCAGAGATGTGTACATAATAGAGTGCACATGCGTTATATGGGGGTTACAAGCGTGTTATAGCTTCCTTGTAACTTTCGTGTAACTCAGCTGTAACCCGCGCTTTTATTTTATCCATTGAGATTACAATGTTACAGTAAGGTTACACGGGAGGTACAACAGGTTATAACCCCCTTGTAATCCCAGTATAAACCCCGTGTACCCTATTATGTACACATCTCTGCGTACCCCTTGACGTACACAAATTTTTTCCCATAGAGAGAAACACAGACAAGTGAGAAAAAGTGAGTTTTAAGGGTCGTAGAACCGATTTCATCTATCAAGCCAATTGGAAAAAGTTCTTGGCTTAATCAATACACTTTCTTATTTTATTTATTTATTTTTATTTTGTGAAATTTTTTGGATTTAATTTGAATTTTTTTTTACAAAAGTAATATATTCCAATATTCGAGCATTTTTTTATCAGGTAACTTTTACCATATTTATGTTAGATAGTCTGCACATATTGATTCAAACATATTTTAGTTTCATATGATATTGTAGATTTGCAGTATTTCTTGTATTTAGTCATGCTTATAAAAATTAAAAATTGATAAAAATAATTATAACATATTAATAGAATCATATTAATACCAAAAATATTATTTATTATACTTTGTGACCCATGTAAGTTGGACTATATATGTTAATATATCCTATCAATTTTCCCATTTAATTGTATTTATAAGATTTTATATGTTGTAATGGCCTAATACAAATAATCTATATTCATCAAAATGTTGATTTTCATTATTGATGTGTCATAAAAGAATTGTCTATGAAAATATTGTTTGATTGTTGAGTTATTTATCTCACACACACGCGCGCGCACACACACACATAATCGAATTGCACACATGTCTGGAAAGGAGGTCCGCCCCTCGATCAGACTATGAGGTTGGATTTCTTCGTTGGGTAATTTGATGTGCAACCACCATGTCATTTAGAATCAAGGGGTTGAATTCCTTCGTTGGGTAGTGTGACGACCATGTCATTTAGAATCAAGATAATTCACTCTTTTCGCTCAAGCTAGTCTTAAGTTGAATATGCACATTTAATTAGTCTGAGCTCAAACTCAAAGTTTAAAAATTTGAGAAAAGAATAATATTAAGACAACTAATTTTATAATAAAATAATAAATAAAATAAATCATTAAAATATAAATAAATAATAAAAAATTACTTGATATAAAATATAATATTATATTTAAAAATAATTTCAATAATTTGAAATTTAAATATTTGATTCTAATATATCTTGAACATATTACATATTCTATTTTAAATGGCCAAACTCACACCTCAACGTATCGAGACTAGCTTGAGCTTAACTTGTTATCTCATCAAGCTTAGCTCACAAGCCACTTAATAACCCAAGCTTGAGCTAGCTCATGAATATTTACACCCCCATTAAAGAGTGCATAAAGTGCACCTTAGAAAAATTATTCCATCAGGACACTAGGTGCAAAATTTACGTACAGAGTCCAGTGGGCATGTCACATGGCTTGTGGGCTCCACCTCTCTAAAATACCTACCTAATCAAAGCATTACGTGAGGCCCACTTACCACATGGCAAGTGCCCATTGAGATCCTAAAGCAAATTTGCCTCCGGTGTCCTTAAAGAATAACCTCTACATCTCATCTTATCACAGTGGATAAGAAAATTTGCGGACATTTGAATTCACTAATTCTCAGCTCATTACAACCAAAATCTCATATAAAATCACCTAATGTCTTTTAAAACAACTGAATACTTTTCAACTTGGGGTATATATACAAAATCAATTGGCAGATCTTGGGGTGAAAAAGCTAAAGATTCGTTGAATTAATGTTCAGAAGCATAAACAGACCTTCAAATCCGTGGCCTCGCCACAAGGTTCAATAACCTTAAAAATGAAACTCAATTCCTACTAAAAGTGATGAAAGAATCTAATCTTAAAAATAGCACTACATGTGCTATGGTATATTGGCTATCACAACTGATACTTACCCCAATGAAACCGATGAAAATAATCTCTCAAAAGATCTTCTAAAAAGAACATATATATCAATCATAAATTTATGTTAGGCAAGCGAAAGAAATTAACTTCTCATAAAGCTAAAAGAAAATGTATTAAGAAACTTTAAAAGGTTATTACTAGATAAACCAAGTAGTCAAATCTATGCACAGCTGCATCAAATAAAAGCTCTCTCCACCGGAAAATATGGGAGTTAATTATTAAGGAAACCTCCCAAAAAGATCTTTGAAAGAACTTTCTGAGTGGAGATATAAGTTTATCTACAGAGAAATACAACAACAACAAGAATAACAACAAAGCCTTAATCCTACCACGCAGGGTCGGCTACATGAATCTTTTTTCTCCATTGCTTCCTATTTAGTGTCATATTTTCGTTAATTTCTAATAAATTAAGATCATTTTTTTTATACAATAAGCTCAAGTCTGCCTAGGTCTATCTCTGCCTTTCTTAACATAAATCGAATCTAAAACATCTACTCTCCTAATCGGATCATCAGATAATCGACGTTTAATGTGACCAAACCATCTGAGACAACTCTCTCTAATTTTGTTCTTTGTTAGATCTACACCAACCCTATCACAGATATATTCATTTCTCATTGTCTCTAAGTGCAAAGCCACTCATCCACCAAATCATTCTCATCTCGGCAACACTTAACTTAATATTATGCTTCTCTTTTAAAGGCCAACATTCAGCGCCATAGAGCATTGCAAGTCTCACCATCTTATAAAATTTTCCTTCCAGTCTAAGCGGTACTTTTCTATCACACAAAAGGCACGAAAAATTCCTCCACTTCAACCAACCAACTTGAATTCTACTATTAACATCCCCATATATATCAACGTCGCTTTGAACAACAGATCCGGGATATCTAAATCGTTCACACCTTTTAATAATTTGATCACCCAAAATTACACTTCTGTCATTACAACTACTATTAAAATTACATTCCATGTATTCAATTTTAGTTCTACTCAAATGAAGGCCTTTAGACTCCAATGAACCTCCATAATTCAAGTTTTTCCTGGGATATTTCTCTTGTCTTATCCACGGGAAGAATATCGTCAGAAAAAAGCATAACCAAGGTACATCCTCCTATAAATGTCCATAAGACCATCCATAAAGCAAAAAGATATGGGCTTAAGCTGATCCCTAATGTAATCCAACAGAAATAGGAAAATATTTGGTCAATTCTCCTTCAGTTTGAACACAAGTAACAACTCTAGTATACATATCTTTAATGACTTGAATCAAATCATATCAACACCTTTCTTCTCAAAAAGTCTCCAAAGTATATCCCTTGAAAAGCTTTTTTCTAAATGAATAAAAATCAAAATTTGATCCTCCTTATTATCCCTGAACTTATCCATCAAACCTCTCAATAAATGTATAGCTTTCATGGTAGACCTGCCTGACATAGATCCAAATTGATTATGAGAAATCTTTATAATACGTCTTAAACTATGTTCAATTACCCTCTCCCATAATTTTAAAGTATGACACATCAACTTAATTCCTCTGTAATTTGCACACTCTTGTGCATCCCCTTTATTCTTAAAAATGGGGATCAAAATACTCTTCCTCCGCCTCAGGCATCTTTTTAGTTTTTTAAATAATATTAAAGAGTTTAGTAAGCTAAGAAACTCCCTTCTCAACATCTTTTTAGTTTTTAAATAATATTAAAAAGTTTATTAGGCCAAGAAACTCTCCAATCCCCAAAATATTTCTACACTTCAATCGGGATATCATCAGGTTTTACAGACTTTCTACCCTTAGTTTTCTTTAAAGCCTCCTCAACTTCTTGTTTACTAATGCGACGGTAAAAATGAAACATTTTATTATTATTAATGAGATTATTAAGATCACCAAGATCGATCGTATTTTCAGAAACTTCATTAAAAAGTTTATCAAAATAACTCATCCATCAATGTTGAATATCTTTTTCTAAGAAAATCACTTTTTGATTTTCATCTTTAATACACTTTACTGACGTTCCTTCTAACACCCATGGAAGGTCTGAGATTTAAATCATTAAAGAAATGCTTATAAATATTAAGAATAAAATGACAAATACAAAGAGCATGATAAGATGAATCTAAAATCACCGAAAATGAAGAGGATTTGGGTAAGAAAATAAAAAAATCTAACCTATGCCACTAAAATAAATAAATAAACATCCTACCAAATTAAAAAAATAATAATAAAATAAAAATTGTCAACTCATAAACCTAACCAAGCAATAAATCCTAATCATAGAATCAAGTCCAACAGACCAGAAAAAGAAACAATGATTATAAAAACGATTTAAGCTTTGAATTTCTCAACAAGCTAGATAGCATCAAAATCAGTACATAATAACACAGTGCAGACATAAGCCCGGATTACAGAAAAAATAAATTATTTTCCAAACAATAAGAAACTACTTAAATAACAAAACTGGAATGTCCACTATAACGTTTTCAATTTAAATTACGAGTTACTGCTGGTATTGCTTAAGAAGAGGCACCGCTGCGCAGAGCTTGGGTGGTCTTCTTTTGTTTTTTAGTTGCAATCTGGGTCTCCGGCTGCCAGATTCAGATAAATATTGAAGGAAATAAGCAGGTATATCTAACACAACATAGCTTTAATTTGGTAACTAGCTCAGAATTTTCAAATTTTAACGGTAACTAAAAAATGAGATGGGGGAACTAACCTCCTTCTTAACTGGTTCTTCTTTCTCAGACAAGATCAGTTCAATGTGACAGGGAGATGACATATAAGCTGTAAGACAACATTTTTATTAATGGGAATAAGGCCCTAGTGCTCTCATGATTGCTTGAAATTAGAAAATAGAATTTTAAAAAGGACAATAATCAGAAAATAATTGGAATTCCACAATCAACTTTAGGAAATGTTTGGTTGAAAGTATGATTTAGCATTAGTAGGATTTGGTAAATCCGAAAATCATAAATTTGGTAAATCCAACCTCCCCATGTATTTAGTAAATCCGGGTTTAAGCCAAATTGAAGGTAAAATCTCAGCCCTTAAATCCAAAAATTCATAAATCCGAGAAACCCTTCCATTTTTGCATTTGGCTGGATTTCATAAATATAGTGATAAATCCTATTCAAGTATGCTACCAAACACCCCATTAAAATAACCTAAAATCTCAATTCATCATTTTTTAAAATATATTTTCATTTAAAAAACCTCAAATTATTAAACAAATAAAACAAAAGGTGTGACAAAACGGCATACGGTTGATCCGCCCATGAGCACGGTATGTCCTGCGTCTCTGCTTCTGAGCTTGGTTCACCTGAATGTGAGAAATATGGAGAGCATCCACGTCCAAGCCTTTAACCTGAATAAATTATACACAAAGAGCCGATTATGTCGGCAGTTATTGTGGGTAAATCTCAAACTAAAATATAAGCACCATACATCAGCATTGCTTTCAGCATTTTTAAGCAAATCCAATATGAATCTAGCAGATTTAACGGGCCAGCGACCCTGTCCGTTTGAATGGCGAGCCTTCGCTTGGGCGGTTCGCCCTACACCTCCACAATACCTCCTGAAGGGGATGGCTTGTTTGTGAGCAATGACGTCCTCAAGATACCGTTTTGCTTTAGCCAAAGGTAACTTTCTTAGAGCGTGGGCAGTTTCCCTTGTATTCTGTAGGGAGATATAACCTTAGAAAATTTCTCAACCACACCTATGATTGCATGGGTAAGGAAAAACAAGACAATAGAAGAAACCAGAATATAATTCAATAACATTAAAATGGCTTACTAAACTTGGATATTATATTAGAGATAAACAACACCATCATAATCATTAGCATTATCCAAAATATTAGAGGTTGGCATTATAAATTCTCATTTTTCATTCGTTCATGTTCAAGTGTTTTACTTTAAACCTGTCCTTCGTAAAATCATTTTCAACAATTAAAACCTTAGTCTAACCCTTACTACAGAAGGTTCTAAAATACAACAGAAAATTATCAGCAAAAAGTTATGTACACAAATTTGTAACATGCCATAGCAATCAACAACAATTGAGAATAAATCATTAAAAAAATAAACCTAAATGAATTAGCACCAATAAATAGATGGAATAAAAGTATTGGAATATAAGGAAAAATGCATGGATCAACAATCCTATGAACAGAAGTAGAGCAAAGGGTAAAAAAAATTGTGTAAAAGAATACCATCACCTAATTTAATACTTAATAGGAATAAAGTGAGAATGTATTCACTGAAACTAAGGATGGTGAAATAGCTGATGATGTCAAAACTATTAAATAGCTTCACCAAGCATGATTATGGCGGGCCTCATGGATTGTGTAATACTTCCTATTATGGCACTTTTAACAGCAATATCGTAGTGCATTTCACGTTTAAATTTTCCTTTAGTCATTTTATCTTTATTTCAATGCATCACAACTCTAAAGTCTCTCCAATCTTCATAAAATCCTTTTTAAATCAAAAGATATGTTTAACTATAATTTAAATTTAAGAGGCCTTTAAAATAGCATTTCGACTCCACACACAAAAAAAACCATCCTATCTAAATTTGCAATACGCCTAACCTAATCAAACCTCTCCAGTCCTCCCTCCCCCCATTTCAAATTCAACTCACCTCATTATTCCTTCCAAAAAAATTTTAAGAAAAATTAGCTCAAATGAGAAACACACCCATCTTTTACCCAAACCCCCTCCTCCTCCACCAAAACAAATTCAACCCAACCCACCTAATGCAAACATGGGAAGCAAAGCACAAAAAAAAAAATAATAAATATGTGTGGAACGTCTCGAATTGCCCCAAGCTGATCAAGTTCAAGACAAAACTAGCCCGCAATTCAAGTTGTTTGCTTCGTCATTTTAGGAGTATAGATCCCTTCCTAGTCTCTTCTTAGAATTATTTGATTGTTACGAGAGGTCTAAGAATCACTACAAATAGTTTTGTTTTTCCTGTTCAACTTCCCCCNTGATCAAATTCAAGACAAAACTAGCCCGCAATTGAAGTTGTTTGCTTCGACATTTTAGGAGTATAGATCCCTTCCTAGTCTCTTCTTTGAATTATTTGATTGTTACGAGAGGTCTAAGAATCACTACAAATAGTTTTGTTTTTCCTGTTCAACTTCCCCTGCAATCTGTGTCTCTTCTTATCTTTCATGATGAATTTCCTCATATCACAGATTTCATTGCCTTGGTACTACATAGCATCCAATGATTCCTCCAAGAGAATTGTTGCATCCTATGGAAATTGATGGTGAATCATCAAGAATTGACTTGTAGTTCATATCATAGCTCTTTTAGTAGCAGTTTCATTGTCTTCTTCATGTAATAGTTTATGTATGGTCCTTGATATTAATTATTACAATTTTTCAAGGGAATATTATCATGTATTATCTTATAATATGTAATTATGCCCATCTTTAAGAATCATCTAATAATAAATAAAGACTATCATAAGTTCAATGACTTATTATTCCTCCTAAGCTAAATGCCAAATCCCATGTCTTCCCCTTTCACCCTTTTATTCTCATTTTAAGGCTTCTTCCTACTTTCTTGATTTTTTCAAGGCTTATGTCTTCCCCTTTCTCCCTTATATTCTCATTTTAAGGCTTCTTCCTATTTCTTGATTTCTTCAAGGCTTCCACAAGCGATCCACAAAAACTTTACCGAGAAACATCATCATCAAAAGCCCAATCCAACAAACCCAACTAGTATTGAATCCAAGCACTGCGTCTTTGATCATAAAAATCACACCCGATTAAAGATGTGAACAAAACATTCAATTAACCATGTGAACAGCAAATGCATCCTAAAATATAGGAGTGGCAACCTTGCCATTAGAGAATATAAAGAAACAGAACCAGGAAAATCCAAGCATTATCCTATAAATTCTTCTAACAACTAGATAACACAATGAAAGGAAAACTAATGTACAAGCATAGATCAAAACCACAAAATCAGTTTGGCATACAAAAAAGGCAAATAAGCAGAGAATAAAACAACTGTAAAACGTGCAGTGCAATTGCTGTCAGACAATAAAAATCTAAATAAGTTGCATTTGAGCGCTCACTCAAAAAAAAAAAAAGACAAACAACAAATGATGTACAAGGTTCAAAAAATAGAACCATCCATAAAATAAATGATGAGAGTACAAGAACATGAAGATGCTGAACATATTAGAATATGAATGCATTAATTTATCTGCCAATTATACACTACTATTTTGATGTAATAAATCACATTATATTCCAATAGCATAATCAGATACATCAGGACGGTTAAAAAACCAAGAATCACCGCAAACACTTCATGTATCAATGTTAACTGAACCATTTTCCATTAATGTCTGAAAAAGGTTCACCCAATAACAATGACTTCAGTTTCCCTAAAGTTTACGAGATGCCAATTCAAAATGATAATTGGCCCTGCTTTTTTTAGGTGACAAATGAAACAGACATGTTTATTCCACAAGAAAATATAAGTTTTTTTAAATTAAAATGAAATTTGCTTATGCATTTTAACATCTTGTTGTATAATAACATCAAAGGAATTAAAAGAAAATATCAATCAATTCTTTAGAGAAATGATGCACAATAGCAGAAATTTGAAAAAAAATTGCACATAATATAAATCAATCGAAGGCTAATTAATAAACAAAATTATTGCTTCTCTAAAATCATCTAGAAAAAATACAACAACAAAAATAAAGAACAGTAAAAAATTATACGTTGATCACTTCAAACATCAACATATCATGAACACAACTGTATAAATAAGAGGAAACACCAGAGTTTCATCTAAAATCTACAAAATAATGTCCTCAAGATAAAATATTTTGCCTGATCAAAAGAACTCCAGTGACAACTCCATGAAGCTCATCACTTAAAAAAGAATGGCTGTCTTTTAAAATCATCTAGAAAAAAAAACAACAAAAATGAAGCACCGTAAGAAATTATACTTTGATCACTTCAAACACCAACATATCAGGAACACAGCTGTATAAAAAGGGGAAACACATCGAGTGTCATCTAAAATCTAGAAAATAATGTCCTCAAGGTTAAAACTTTAGCCTAATCAAAACAAGTCCAGTGACACCTCCATTAAGCTCATTATATAACAAAAATACACAATTAAAAGCATTTTTTAGTACCAAAATATTAAAGCATGGTGATGAAGTAAAGACCAAAAAAAAAATGGCTCAAATTATAAGTTTTAAAAAACTGATGGCTTGAACCAATTTATTGGCAAATATACCTACAGCTTTCTATTATTTTCTATATTCAGGAAAAATTAATTGATAAACGTGAACAGAAATTTGCCAATTCATTCCAAACAGTACAAAAATTATTGTGAAACAAACCTATTCCAGCATCAAAATATTTGTAATGACCCAACAACTAGTACTGCATATGAATGAAATTCATAAAATTTTGAAATCTATACATGGTAACAACCTGTTACTTTATTCAATTCTAGTATGCCAGAAATTCTCTTTTCAACATGGTTAAGCTACTGAAAAAAACTAAAAATAAAGGACTTAAATGAAGAAATAGAAAGCAAATAGTTTTAAAATGTTCGACTCCTCACACAACACAGGCACAAACGTTGGCACTGATAAACATGACCAGCAACAAGTAGCTGGTCCATGCATTAACAAATAAAACATTAGGTGATACACTATTCACATCAACAAAGAAAATCAAATTACCCTAGAAAAGCTAAAGAGAATTTGGTTCCAAAGCTAAAGCACAATTGAACAAATTGTCTTAGAGAAATTTAAAATAATACTAGTCGCAGCTTGGTCAGTATATTTAACAGCACAAGCAACTATGAACAAACTAAACTGCAGCAAATCTTTACAAGATTGACCAATCCTAAAAACTCTATATTACATATAATCTCTAGTGCATCATACATGAACGATTACCCAAAAAAAAAAAAAAGTATAAAGAGAGGCTAGCTCTCATATTTCCTTCCCGCTTTCCAACACCTACAAAAAAAATTAGTTCAAATGTCAGCTTATCCTTACTTCTTATCTCCATATAAACCATCTAATTAGCAAATAGCATTCTCAGCTCCTTTAATCCGCGAGGCTCTCCCACCAAAGATCTTAATTCAACTAGTCTAGTACATGGGTGAAGAACGTGCTAAAAAAAGGGGCCAACCCAACCCAAATTAGATTAATCTGCATGATGACAATGCAATATCAAATGAATATACCAAAAGTAAAATGGAGGCCTAACAACATGAATAGAACTAGCCTACAATTAGTTAGACCAAGTCGTTTGGAAAATGTTTGGAATACACATGATTTGCATGGAAGCATACAAAGCTACACAAAAAGTCTATATCACCCATTCCTATCACCTCTCTCCCATGTAGCCAAATTCTTGAAAGTATAAAATAATAAGATTTTACTCAAGCTGCCGGCCAGCCTATCTTAAGGATATTTGTCAATATTTACATTAAAAAAATATTGAAACTGGTTAGAAAAGAGGTCAAGAATAAAATATGGCAGGAGATTAACTTATAAAAAGGTGATTTTCACTTTTAAAAAGTTGCAATAGTGCCCTTTCTATGTGATATTAAAGATTTGAGTGTTGTGTGTAAATATGAAAGTTTAGGTGTAAGATATATAACACCAACAACGACGACAACGACAAAACCTTTATCTCACTAAGTGGGGTCGGCTAAATGAATCATTTTTCTCCATTGTGTCCTCTTTAGTGTCATATTTTTATTTAATTCTAATAAATTAAGATAATTTTTTTATACAATATGCCCAAGTCATCCTAGGTCTACCTCAGTCTTTGTTAACATAAGTCGAATCTAAAACATCTACTCTTCTAATTGGATCATCAGATGGTTGACGTTTAATGTGACCAAACCATCTAAGAAAACTCTCTCTAATTTTGTCCGTCACTGGAGCTGCACCAACCCTATAATGGATATATTCATTTCACATTGTGTCTCTAAGTGTAAAACCATCTTATATTCATTTAGCATTGCAAGTCTCACCACAATCTTATAAAACTTCCTTTCGATCTAAGCAATACTTTTCTATCACATAATAGGCTTGAAGCATTCCTCCACTTCAACCAACCAACTTGAATTCTACTAATAACATCCCTATCAATACAAAAGAATTGCGTGATATGTATGCAAATGCCCCTAAAATTTTACAGTGTAAAGAAAACAGCAAAACTAAAAAACAGTTTTCTTTCTCCTAATCAATCTAAAAACGCAGAGGATATGCATTACCAAGGGAGCCAAGGGAGCATATGTCGATTCAAGTTGTTCATGCTTAAGCATCATGTGCAGCCAATTTATCCTTGAGTTCAAGACATGGCACATAAGGATACGTACGTGAGTTATTAAAAAAATCTAATTGGAAAAAAATGCCTGCTTTATAAAATAGATAAATGGGGTGGGTATAAGAGCACATATATAAAATATTTATCAAAATCCAGTATGCAACTCATCTAAGGCCAGTAAACATAATTATCAATTCTAAATTAAAGAGCTCTCCTATCTAGGGCAAGAAACTAACGAAACTAACCTTAAAATGAACCCTGAGGTCCCTGCCCATAGCCTTCGCGGCTGCAAAAAGACAATCAGAATCAGATGCCTCACCCGAAAACGAGACGCAATAAAGAAGCTACGTGGGTTGAAGAAGAAAGCTTACACTTGGTAGGGTTGGAGGGCTCCTTCGAGTACTTGACCTGTTCATGAGCGAGATCAGCACTGCTGGCGATAAGCAGGACACACAGAGTTCAAAAGAGGAGGTTGATGGAAGGTTTACCATGTTGGCTGCCTAGAGTGGATCTCCGATGTGGGTGTTCAGTCGAGGACGCCTCTTCCTTATGCGCCGCAAGAAATCGAAGGCTGTGATATATGAAGATGCGAAACAATAAAACCAGATGTGAAAACCCTAGCTCCAAAGGTTGGGTGCGACCAAGCCGGCTTAGCGCACCGGATCCGAAGCAGCACTTGGCATGAATGACCAAAGGAAAAGTAGTGGCATCATTAAAGGTTGTGAAGAAAATATTTAGAATTTATTGATTGAATCAGAGTTAAATTGGGTGTATAATGAATCTAAAAATTAATTGAATATGACTGAATTAGTAAAATAATTATATAATAATATAAATGTAAAAAAGAAATAAACAAATAAAATATAACCATACTTTTCTAAGCTTTTAAAACAAATAAATATTAATTCAAAATCTAAATCGTACAGAGCCATCTAAATCTAGATGATTGAGGCTTCCTATCGTCTTAAAACCAACCATGTGAACAAGAATCAACCGACACACTGAGGCGAGAGATCAGACAACGCCTACAACCCCGACCGATCATAGCACATGTAGAAAAGCTTAATCGCGACTAATCGACTGACTCATTTTTACCACGATGAACGAGATCGCCACTCGATCGGATGTTTCTATCAATCAACATAAGGCGCGGTCGCCACTTAGCCAATCGTATCAGTCGTCATAATTAAGCAAATCAGTCAGTCAATTACCGACATATTAGAATATAAATTGTAATGCAAATATGGTATGAAATCCACAAGATTAATTCGGACATCATTTGTATTAAGAGTTGTTTCTATAATTGTCCCCTCCTTTTTATAATTGTACAAAATGCGCTTTTATAATTAGGAGACAAAAATGTGAATAAAGAGGGTACTTCTGGTTTTCGCTCCAGTGAATTATGGATTTATTCAAATCTCTCTTTATCTTTCCTCCTTCATCTCGTTCCAACTATTAGGGTATGTTCACAAAGGACAATTTAGGATTCAAAATCCAAAAAGGTGGTGTAGTGAGTGTGGATCATGCCACAGAAGAGAAGTGAAAAAGACTACGAAGGAGAAACCTCCCAAAAAGAGGTAGCATGCATGGAACTCAGTAGAGGGGGTTTTTAACTCTGACCACATTACCCTGAAGCTCTGAAAATCTAATAACATTAAAATTCAAACCCAAGGGGAAGAGGTGAGGCACCAAAGCCAAACTCTGGTCTCACTTAAAGCTTTCCCAACACCAATCAACCCTAAAATCAACATAAACCCTAAAATCTGGAATCAACAAAATTCATCAAGCCAATTAGTGAACAACTAAACTCCTCAAAACAAAATCAAAATAAATTCAAAATATTAAAACCAAAGACACTTAAACATCAAACTTAAATTATGAAGGCTCACTAAGCTTAATCCTTTTGGGCCAACCCTAATCATCTTAGGCTAAGCTTAACTACAAAAGCCCAACCTTTACCTTAAGCCCAAGCCATCCAGGGAGAGCCCATGGTCCATCTCACATGACCCATTCCCTATAGGTCAACCATGACACACAAATAATCCAAATAACCTACCATGACACTACAACCTAAACATGAATTAATTAAAATAAAATTAGACATAAAACAAGCACATAAAGATAAACCATGCACACTTAACCAAGGGGGTAACACTTGACACCTAAGTCCAACTCACCCATTTTCAAACCTTGGAAATCCAAACTCATGTAAACGGTGAGTCAAACTAGACCAATTCTGGTCCAAGGCATCCCACCAAAAGTTCTTCCAATCAATCCAAGCTACTCTCCATGCCGCCTTCACCTCCATGGAGCAACCATGCTCAAGGCATCAAAGATGGTGAAAGTAATTTACCTGTACCAATAAGCCTCTGAAATCCTTCTGCTTATTCTCTGTGGAACCACCAGAGTCTCCCAAGCAGGCCAGGACTCCCTCATGGACTCCCATGGCTATAAAAGGAGTTAACCCGAGAGCCTTGAAGACACCTCAAACTCACCAAAACCTCATTTAAACTCTCTGCATTCAATACCAAAGTTGCTCACACAAACCCTAGTAGACACCTCCCACCATTTCCAAGTCATGTTCACCACAACACAACCCTAATTTCCTCTCTAAAATCTAGGACTTTTTATGTCCTTGACATAAACCTTGCCAAAACTCTGTTTCAACCCTCCCATAAGCTTCATAAGGTCCTACAACCTCTCTCCCAATCAAAATCCACTCTTCCCGCACCCTCTAACCTACCTCAACACCAACCCGAGCCATTTATTGGTCTAGAGCATTCTTAGGCCCAACCTCAAAGCAATTTGAAGTAAGGGGAAGCTTTGTGGCATCAAGGAGATCTTCTCTGTCAAGCCCAATAGAGGCCTCACAACTTAAGAAAATGTAATGACTTGAATTCACTTTTTTTTTTCTCTCAGTTTGGTCTCTTATATAACAAAACTACAATACATGCCACTTAATCGTATAGATAGGCTCGTCTCACCTAGATGAAGCTATAGGATCAAACCCTATGCGATTTGGTTGAGTGCAGAACGAGATTTTAGGGTTTAAGTGCGGGTGCAATCTCGTTTTTCTATCCTTTGGGGATGATAGACAGACGTCGTCCATTTTTCTGTATTCAAAACAGACGGTGGAGATCAGGCCTAGAAAGCGAAATGCGTAGAGTGGAGCACCGAATTAGATGTCACCTCACCATCTGCATGTAAAGAGCAACCAACAATGGAGAACTGCACAGTCGTTCGATGCGTACGAGGCTAAGTAGGAACTTCAGGTTTTTTTAAATTATTTAAATTCAAAAATTCATAACTTTGAAAATTAAAATCACAAAAATAAAATAAAAATACCTCTGCACTCAGTGAAGAAAAAAATAAAAATAAAATAAAATAGTTAACCTATATTTATTTTTTAATTAATTGAATACCCCATAGGGTATTTTAATTATAAAAAAAACTAAATATGAAACATAAAAATATGAAATTTTCAGGGATTATTTCCTCCACCATCAGAGATATTTCTTGATTTTTCCAAAGTTATGAGATCTACTTAGCACCAAAATGTTTAGTTTTCCATCAAAATTATAATTATTTTGAAGAAGGAATTATTAAAAATAAATTAAAAATCATAAAAATATAGTATAAGATGGAAATTCAAAAGAAAAATTAGAGCAACAACCCTAAACACTAAAATGAGAATTTTCAGCTCTGAAAACTTAAGAATAAAATTAGAGCATTAGGGGCAAATCTATAAGATTAAAAATTTTGCATTTTAGCCCAAATTGTCTTCCAAACTTAAATTAAACATAAAGATTAACTTAGAAAATATTTGGATTAAATCCTAATGAAAACATTAAGTTAAGTAGGGAGGTTAATGTCATGACTACCCTTTTAGTTGTAAGATTACCTCACTCAACTAAAGCCCTAAACCTAATTTGGATCTAATCCAATGTAGACCTAACTTATTTCCATTTAGGTCTAACCCAACTTAGACCTAACTCAACCTAAGTGACTTCAAACTTAAACCTAGGTCTAGCCCTAATCTGGACCTAATTCAAACTAAACTTAACTCTAAATTCAACTCAGGTTTAACCTAACTTAGACCTAACTCAGTCTAAACTCAATTAAACTCAACATCTAAACTTTCATATTTACGCATAAAATCAAATCTAATATCACATCAAAATAGCATTATTATCACTTTTAAAAAGTGACATACTCATTTCATGCATGAATGCAAAGCACTAAAAGGTTATGTATGTAGATACATAAAAAAATGTGTGCTAATTTCTTTCAAATAGCAGAACGAAAAAAAGTCCCTTATGCTTGTCAGCTCGTTGGAGGCATCTCTACGTCGATCAAGCCAACTCATGACACTTCTTGGTAGCACTTTTTTCCCATTTTGCATGAAGTTTTCAAAATTAAGAACTTGAATCATATTTACCCATGAAATTTAATGAGTAAAAATTTTAATATATGAGTTTTATTCAAATTATATTTATTTGATTTTCTTAGGACGATAACATACATGCCACTCAATTTTTTTTGTATTTACTTATTTGTTGAAATCTTTTAGGATGTATGGTTATGTATTGTGACCAAATGATAATATGTTGAGATTTTCATACCTATTTTATATTGTTTTTGATGATATTGTACTTTAAAGAAATACATTTTTTATGTTTTGTTACAGGAATGATGAATTAGAGTCATTGGAGCAAAAATGTGTAAAAAAAAACGAATTTGGAGCAAAAAAGACCAAAATGTGAAGATTTGAACTAGGGCGCTGACGACGAACTTTTCTTGAGACTCCAGATTTATTTAACTTAGAAGCCCCGCCGTCGGCCGCCGATGGCGCCCTCGAGGCCGACAACAGCGAGATCGACGGTTATGTCCAACAATGCATTGGATGAGGACGAATTTTGGAGGGGTGCTTAGACAATTCTTGAGAAAACTCATCCACAACTTTAAAAGAAGATTTTGGCCGAAAGCTGAGAGAGACGAAAGAGGTGTTCGAGGAGTTGGAAGGTTAGAACAGCGTCCAAGAGTTCCAGTAGTGTGTAGAGAGTCTAATTTGTGAGGAATTCTTCGAGAGATTGTAAGAGTGGAGGGAAAGTGAGAGATTTCTTTCCTTCCACTTCGAAGAAGAATTCTGTGTGCTGTAAAGAAAGAAAGAGATTCAGAGGAACTTCGAGGAGCAATATTATGAGGAATTCTTCGAGAAATTGTAAGAGTGGAGGGAAAGTGAGAGATTTCTTCCTCCTTGCTCGTTTCGAAGGGAATTGCTTGTGTTGTAAAGAAAGGAAGAGATTCAGAGGAACTTCAAGGAGTGTTCTTGGGGAGAAATTAGAATTTTGTGTGTTGTAAAGAAAGAAAGAGATTCAGAGGAACTTCGAGGAGTTTGCTTGTGGAGGAATAAATTCTGTGTGCTGTAAAGAAAGGAAGAGATTCAGAGGAACTTCGAGGAGAGTTCTTGGGGAGAAAGAGATTGTAAGAGTGGAGGGAAAGTGAGAGATTTCTTCCTCCTTGCTGCTTTGAAGAGGAATTGTGTGCTGTAAAGAAATAAAGAGATTCAGAGGAACTTTGAGGAGTTTTCTTGGGGAGAAATTAGAGATAAGTGTCATTTATTTGTTGTAGTTTGTATGACTTTGCTTTTATATATGAATTCCAAGTTTTATTGTGACTTCCCTATGAGTTATGAGTAGTTTACTCTGTCTTTCTCCTTGTCTTGAGATTTTTGAAATGGTGATTTGAATTGGTTGAGGCATGAAAATGTTAAAGAAGTTGTGATGATCTTTTCACTTCGATCTTAATTTACTTTCAATCTAGCCAATTGATTTGTTAAAATATGTTGAGTTTTAAAAAAGATTACATCCAAGATTCACCCAATTAATTTGTTAAAATATGTTGAATTTTACAATTAAATTGAAGATTACATCCAAGATTCAGGGAGGTAATTGAATTCTTAAAATATGTTGAGTTTTACAACTAAAGTGAAGATTACATCCAAGATTCAGTAATTGATTTGTTAAAATATGTTGACTTTTACAATTAAAGTGAAGATTACATCCAAGATTCAGGGATTTGTTAAAGTTATGTTGAGTTTTACAACTAAAGTGAAGATTACATCCAAGATTCAAGGCGGTCAAAGCCCTTGGAAGAAGAATGTTAAAGAAGTTGTGATGATCTTTTCACTTTGATCTTAATTTACTTTCAATCTGGTCAATTGATTTGTTAAAATATTTGGGTGCAAATAAATAGGGAAATAAAATTATCGGGCGTAGAATAGAGATTTTAGAGTGTCAGACTAAAATCCCCAATTCGATCCTATCGTTTGGGTGTTGAAGTGTAGATATTAGCCCTCAGGCGAGGGGAGCGTGGGAGCTCCAAAGTGAGAACCAGTATCCTCCCAGCCTAGCCGCAGATTCAGTAAACAAGTGTAGGATTAGTCAATGTTATTTATGCCTGGACCAAATGGTAAAGAATATGTATGCTCCTATTTGACACAATACAATTTGAACTGATTCACTTTATTCATTCACTATAATTTATTGACAAGGAGAATGATGCTTTGTTATTTATTGAATATCACATTAAAAACTTTATTAGTATAATTAGTTATTTAAGAGTTATTAAAATTAAATAGTTATTTTAATTTTCTATTAGTGACAGATAAACAAATTGAACTTCGTTGTTGCAATTAAAGTATTGCTTTTCTAAAGAACCTTCATTGGTATAATTAGTTATTTAAGAGTTATTAAAATTACATATTTATTTCAATTGCCTTCTTCATTAGTATCATTAGTTATTTAATAGTTATTAAAATTACATAATTATTTCAATTGCCTAATAGATGACAGATAAGCAATTTGAATTATATTGTTGTGATTAAGTGTTGATTTTCTAAAATCTTAGTTCATAGATAAGCAATTTGAATTATATTGTTGTGATTAAGTATTGCTTTTCTAAAATCTTAGTTTGTAGTCATAAGCAAATTGAATTCCATTGTTGCGATTAAGTATTGCTTTTTCTAAAATCTTAGTTTGTAGTTCTAGAGTTATTTAAGAGTTATTAAAATTACATATTTATTTCAATTGCCTATTAGTGACAGATAAGCCAAAATTGAACTTCCATTGTTGCGATTAAGTATTACTTTTCTAAAATCTTAGTTTGTAGTTCTAATATTACACATTGTGGGATCGATATCTATGACTCCATTAGAGCCCTATATTACTTGAGCGATATGTATACTTGCGTTGATAAGTGTAAATTTACCATTATTAAATATTTTATATATACATCTTTATCGAATCTATAACTGTTATTAAGTTTTTGGTGCCGTTGCTGAGGAATTAAATCTTTTAGCAGCAGTATTAAATACTTGTATTTTTAAGCATATATAAAGTCGTTGTCTTATTGTCCGTGTTTTCATATAACCCAAGAAAGATTGTGGAAAAAGTTTATGACTATGTTAATAGAGCTTATGTTATTAACATTTTCCCTGAATCATAGGGGGATGAAGAATAGTTTTTTGGAGGAAGGGTGGGTTCTGGGTTCAATTCAGAGAAATAGTTGAGAACAACATACTTGGCCCATTCATACTAGCTAAAGGACAAAAAAACTTTATAATCATCATGAAGAATGTTACACTTATTTTTCAAATATATTGTCTCATTCATGAATTATCTATTGTGCATCAAATTCTGGTTGACTATTTAAAATTTACTAGATTAATGATGTGATTTTAATTTGTGTTGGAGGATAGTAATTTTGTGCAAATATCATAGAGAAATAAATGCAATGAAGCCCTTACATCAATACTACTATATTGTGGAAAAATCATAATGATTTCGAGTATTATAAAATTTAAGCAACCAGTGTAGCATTTAAGTGCCTATGTAGAAAAGCCTTTATCCAATCACCTAGTTCAAGTACCCAAGTTCTAGACCGAGCTTAAGAATAAATTAAGTCAATACCCAAGAGCCTAACTAAGGCACCTAGGTGCCAAACCCACAAATAGAGAGACTAATGCCTAATTGCCCAATCTAAGGCTTAGGAATTAAAATTCAACCCAGAAAAAAAAAGCTATCACGTTGGCACCTCGTCTAGGTGACTAGGCTCTAAAATGACTTAAAATAATAACTAAACATAAAGACTCGGGTGCTTAGGTAGTGCTGAGGCACCCATCCAAAACTTATAGAAATTTAATAACAATTTTTTACTTATTGGGAGTTGAATTGATAATTTTGTAAGGAAAATTTACCAAATGACTAAAAGATCATTTTGCCGAAGTATTGGAGGAACTTTATATGGTTTCAAAGCAAACATTTTGAGTGGAATTGATAGAGAAGATCAAGAAATACCATGTCATAAGAAAGAAGATGGAAGTGGAGCTAGAGGTTATGTTACTTTGTTATTTGTACTCCTCTCTTTTTTTTATTCATCATGTTGCTTTTAATGTATTTTGCCACTTTTTATCCTATTATAAACAAAGATTAATTTGAAGGGATTGGATATAGTTGAATGTTGCAGTTGAGTTTATTTATAATATTTCTTTTGGAGTTCATCTTTTTCTGATTTATTATGCATTATATTCTATGCTTTATTGCCGATTTTTTTTTTTGTGCTATCAATAGATAATTTAGGAGGTTGGTACAAAATTAAAATGTGAAGAATGTATATATCATAGGAAAAATATTACATTGGATGGATCTTAATTATATTAAACTTATGTAATCCATTTGATGGAGGTTGCACACTAGTTAACTGAATATTTAAATAAGACTACTTCTAGAGGACTTTGTAAGGGTGCAAAAAATTTTCCAAAATGTGTTGCAATATTAGAAATTTGCCCTTATATAGCTTCAAACATCACAAGCTACAATTGAAATTAATGTCCACACACATTCTCCATTTTTGGTGTGGCCTTACTTAAATCATTCCTACTGGTATAGGCACAATATAGATTTATAATGATTATGATCAAGTGTTTAATTAAATGGATAGTGGCAAAGATGCTCACTAAGATGACTACAAAATATTTTTAATTTTATATGAAATAAAATCATTTGCTGACATAGAATGCCCTAAGTGATCATCACTGACAATGATCAGCAATTCTTTGAAAATACTCTAAAAAATTTTTCCAAAACCTAGGAATTTAACTAAACTTGTCCTTAATGCATCACCCAAAAACTAAAGGTCAAGTCAAAGCCGCCAAAATACATGTATTACATATATTTTTTATAAACCATCACTTGAAGAAAAATCAAGTATTTTAAAAGGATACTAGACAATTTTGATTCTCACGTGTAGGGTATTTAATTAATTGATTGTTTCATGATTTAATTTACTCTATTGTAATTCTCTTCCATTTGATATTTATTTATTATGTTACCATATAAGAATAAAATTTACATTTTTGGTATTATAGTTATATCATAGGCGTTTATTTAAGGGAGATATACTCTATTAATTCAGGGAAATAATATAATTTGCATAATATTTGTAATCAATTACAATGCTAACATTGCTAAATTGAGATGTTAGGTCACCTAAGTATGTGAAAATATGTTATTGTTGAACCCATGAGCTATGAGTTATAGAAGCTTGACTTTAATGTTAACAAACATAAGAAAAGAGTCTTCTAATACTTGGATTAAGTGATTCAAGGAATGATGATTAATGCATTATTTGAATGATAATAAATTCTCAATGCAAAATGTAACATTATTTAAATGCTGTTTGGTTTGTTGAAAAAGAAATGCAGTATAAAAGGAGTGTAATGTAACTGAGATGTCATATATTCGAAACAATTTGAATTTGTTTTGTTATGTGTAAAATAAATGAACACGCTCACAAGTGGGGGACAATTAGCTTTGACGAGTGAGTGGTGGACAACAATAGCAAGTGGTAGTGGATAGTGGTGGCGGGGCATGCCGATGATGGGTATACTGTGTTGGGGAGGCAGTAATAGCCAGCGAGTGCAATTGCCGACTATGATAGCAACTAGCCAACTATTTGTGTGGCTAGCAGGAGGTTGGTGGATAGCGATGATAAGTTGTGGCGGGCTGTGGAGGCGATGATGCATGGGTTGTAATTTATAATTTATAATCTATTTGGAAATCACCTAAATCTAATGAATTGAGAATGCAACCATTTTGAACTACTTGGTGAATTCCACATTCATCATAATTTTACATTCTATTCTACTTTCATCCAATCAAATGTTAAAAAAATTTTAGATCACTTGTATTTGGTTTACTTTACACCACAAGTATAGGGAACTAAATAACCCCTTAAAGATTAATGAAAGCCGTGAACTAAGTTAATTCTATCATATGAGGTCGGTGTTCAGCATTCTACATTACGTTGGATTTTTTCTTTTCTTTTTTTATCAGTTGCTGCTCACATATGAAAACACCTACTGTTTCAAATCATATCACTAGTACCTAATTTATTTTACTTCATTGCAGATTCCTCATTTTAACACTTCAATAAGCTACAATATAGCGCTAATTCTTTCTTCGTTTCTGCTTAAACCTCTACGGAAAATATTTGAGTATGTAAGTCATACGTTGGGAGATTATTCAGAGGGTATAGGGGGGTTATATCTACGTTATATCCCTTGTAAGCTCCCTGTAACCTACAGATAAGTTCCGCACTTCTGTAGTTTCGATATGTACAGTTAAGTTACAGGGAAGTTACAATGAGGTATAATGCGGATATAACCTCATGTACCCTCTGAATAACCTCCGACGTACGCAGCGCTGCGTATCTCTTACGTACGCAAATATTTCTCAACCTCTACGATCAATAAAATAAAAAATGATAAATTTGAAGCATCCGTAAACCATAGTTAAAGATTTTGCAAGGTATATGGATTGCAACAAAAAAAAAAATCTTAGTTAAACAAATTTGAAAAAAATGTATAAAATATATAATTGTAATTTCTATGCATCATAAATTCAAAAATAAGACAATAATCACCAGACCCTCACTACAATTACCGTATAAAATGAGAAAAACAAAAAAGAACATGTCAGAAACAATCATAATCTGTTGAATTTCCTGCAACGGCTCAATGAATTGCTTGATGAACAAAATTAGTATTAGTACATGCCGTTCATTCCTTTGGGTGAAACAAAGCATAAAACTTGGGGGAATAGACAAAAAAAGTTCAGTCCCCTCAAAATATTAAAAGCTCATTTATTTCTTTCAACTAATGTACATTACTTAAATATCAACTATTTTGTGACAACAATTTGTAATGAAAACAATATGAGATTTCAAAAATAATAGGTTGACAAAAATGAGGAGAAGGTAGTTGTATCCACCCAAGTAGGAAAAAGGCCCTTCAATTTCCTTGTGTCATTAAATATATGCTGGTCAAGCACTGCAAGATCAACCCTCAATGCTTCAGAACTATTAGCCTGCAAAAAGCAAGAATTGGATTAAAAATTTATCAAGAGCAAATGAATGAAGTGGACATTTACATAAATACCACCCAATTCCTATGTACTTGCATATCTAACAACTAAGGTTTTTTTTTTTTTTTTTTTT
>JXCR01077499.1:250229-292144 GCA_002079205.1 Phalaenopsis hybrid cultivar
AAGGTTTTTTTTTTTTTTTTTTTTACATTTATACCATCCAAATCTTTCATGCCATGTAAAAAATACGGCCATTTTAAGATATAAGTATATGTATGTAAAAATTGAAGTACTTGTGTAAGATATGTAAATACATAAGAATTGAGTGGTATGAATCTAAACTTCCATGGATTGACTAAGAATACAATTATATTGAGAGTCTGACAACAAGAAGAATAACCACATGACATGGAATATTTTGAGCCTGCAAATTTCTTTTTCTTTTTAGGGTAACAAAAGTTGCAAACTAATAAGTTCAAAAGTGAAAATCAATGAAAAAATTGCTACAAAAAAAAAGGTTGTAGGGATGTATTCATGTAAACTGTCAATTCGGCTAAAACTCTTCTCATTACTTAGCTCAAGAAACTCTCTTATCACGCCACAACCTTAACAATGATGTTTCACCTTACCATAAATCTTATACATCATTTGAAAATAGTGTTTTATGAAAAAAAAAAAAAAAGTTTTATTGTTTGGAGTTAGTATTCAACAGAGAGCTAGAGAAAGAAGAAAGAGTAGAAAAAAGAGAAAAAGGGGGCAAGAGAAGAAATCAAGGGAGAGAAAACAGAAAATATATCATAATAGACAAAAAGAAAGTATTTGAGTGAGCATTTATCTCTGTGTGATGGTAAAGGAAGATGTCTCAAATCTATTATGTGTTCTCTATTTTTGTGTTCATTTCTATTATGTAATTACCATTACATTTGAAGGGTTCTGTTTATTTTTCCTTCGTTTCATTTACTATTGTGAGTAGATGTTTTAGATTTGACTTGTGTTAAGAAAGACAAAGGTAGACCTAAGAAGACTTGGGCTTATTGTATAGAAAATGATCTTAATTTATTAGAACCAAATGAAAATATGACACTAAATAGAACATAATGGAGAAAAAGGATTCATGTAGCCGATCCCACGTGGTGGGATTAAGGCTTTGTTGTTGTTGTTGTTGTTCATTTACTATTGCCTTCTGGGCGAAGGCTTTTCACAGACACGGATCAAGTAACATGATGCTTTGAGTTAGAGCACCTTGGTAACTAGAAATTTAACTTGATATGAGACATTACACAATAATGTATGTTAATACACTACTCAAGTTAAAAAGTGATCTCCTTGCTCTTAAATATTGTGATTTGTGTCCTCGTTTAGAAAGACTGTTTGATATTACTATAGTAATCCTATAAAATAGAGTTTGAGAGTGTCAGTAAGAATGCAGAAAACCCAGATCTTGTCTTTTTGAAAGTTTACATACATACTATTTAATTCCTATTTGATTATATATTTCACACTAGAACTTCAATTTTTACATACCTAATACCTTACCCATTCATGAAAAGTTGTATTTCACTTTTTAAAAGTTAAAATTGTAGTATTTTAGACTTGATAATAATTATTTAGGTGGTATGGATGTAAAAAGTAAAATTTAGGAGTTGGATATAATAAATACATAGGGATTGTGTGGAATTTATGTAAATGCCCCCTTTTTTTGGTATATTTAGGCATCCCTGGTTCTTAGGGAGGTCATTACGAAAATTTCCTAGGCTAAGAACAATTAAAAAAAGGAAAAAGAGAAGGCTTCCACATTAGAATAAGAGAGGACAAAGATAATTCATGTAACAAGATGGTTAAAGAGTTATTCTGGCTAATGAATCGTCACAGCTATCACAACAGTTCCAACAGACTATCAAATGCACGCAGACAAGCAATCATGTCAAATTGAAAAATGGGGTAATTAATTCATCAGAAGCACAAATGATCAATGATTAATAGCAACATAGTTCATGCGTAAAAAACCAACATATATCTATTGATAAGGAGCCTACCAAAGTACCACTAGTTCAAAAAATATATAGCTTCGGTTTACATATATATATATATATCATCGAGTCGATCGATGGCGTCGGCGGGTAGCTTTGATAGGGTTTCGCCCGATGGCGATTTCCTATTTCCTTGATTCCTTCATTTTCACACGTCACTTGTTTCGTCGGGCCCGACGACGAAGGGTCTCTTTGATTCCTTTGGCTTCGGCTTCGACTTCGTCGTCTTCCTCCCTTTCCTGTCGCCGTAAGACTGTCATCACTGCTACGAGGCAGGTGTAGCTTCACACGTCTTCCTTCTTCGTCTGCAGCTGCGAGATTTTTCTCGCACCTGCTGCTATGGTGTAGTTCTTCGTCGCCCTCTCTGTCTGCTGCTGCGGCGATTACTCGTTTAGTTTACAGTTCACAAAGGGGCTTTCCTCCATCCCGCTCCTTGTTCTCTGTTATGGATTCAGAATTTGCTCTCTACTTTCTTCACTGTTCTTAACGCTACACCTCCATCTATTGGGGATGACTTTAGACAGATCGTATGTAGCCGCCCTTGCGGATGTCCGCGCCTCAGATATACCTAAATCATACTCTTTTCCTCTTTCGTTTGAGTGGATGCAGAACATCAAGAAACTTAGTAGGAAGAATGAGAAGCCTGCCATTTTTTTTACAGAAGCTGAAGATATTTAACTTGCTTCCTCCTGTCGTATGAATTTGGTCGGGAAATTTCTGTATGACTATCCCAAAATAAAGCTGATTCGTAAGAAATTTGAGCTTATGCACCTTGTTGGGGAGTAAAAAATTAGACTTTTAGATGGAAACACATTCTTATTCAACTTAACAATGAAGAGGATTACACGTGTTTATTTGCTAGAAGGATAATCTAGATTGATAACAAAGCAATGAAAATGCTGAAATTGTCTGTAGATTTTGACCCATAGACGAAACCACCAATCATTCCAGTTTAGATTCGCCTCCTTAGTATGAAATTTCATTATTTTACTAAAAATGTGTTGTACTCTATTGCCTCAGTTTATGTAAGCCATTCAAAACGGACATTCCTGCTTTTAATATTTCCTGTCCATCTGAAACCAGAGTACTTGTTGAAAGAGACATCACTTCATCCGCTTCTGAGAAAATTTGGTTGAGCACAGAACACTATGAATATTGACAAAAGATAGTGATTGAGTCTTTTCCTTCGTATTGTTCGAACTGTTATTCCCCTCCTCAGACAAAAAAAACAAAGTGCTCCGCCAGAGGTAGTGAATTCATCTCGTCATGATCAACTCCATGTTATTGACACTATTGATCATAAAAAAAACACTCCTGAAAACGTCACTATCCTCGCAGACAATATGTCAACCTTTCAGTCTCTACAAAATGTTCTAGCTCCCCCGTCTTTGGAACCTCCTATCGTGGGGGAGAGAGATTCTTCAGACCCTACCTGTCCTAGAACCTATCACTGATATTACAGTTGACAATACTTCTACTGTTTTACTACCTCCTCATCAGGTCGAGCAAGCTGTTAATGTTACTCAGGCTCATAGGGATCATGATGTGCAACAACCTACACTTATCCGACCACCTTTGGAACAATCCATTGATCAGATGAGTCAATCATCAGATGAGGAACGAAAGGTCTACACATCCAGGAGGAAAAAGAAGGGAGGCCTACTTGAGCTCAGGAATATGATGGATGATACTTTGGTTACTTCGAGTAATGACACTCACCTTACCAATTTGTTAGCTGACTCTTCTGAGAACTAGAGACAGATAGAGGACTAAAGTTGGACATCCCTAGCACTTTTGCATCAGTTGGTGACTTTTTAATTTTTTATCCTTATATATCTTTGCTTTATTTGGGATTTGTGTGTGTTGTATTGTGTGAGTTGGACCTTCTTTTAGGCCCTCTCATACAACATTTCTATATCTTTTCCTCTTTAATATATTAGCTCTTGGGCTTTTTCTAAAAAAAAAAAATATAGCTTCGGTTTTTCTTGAGGTTAGTGAATGGCTACTTCCTCAAATCAAAAAGTTTTATAATGCATACCAAATTAATAAAAATCAGATCTTAGTTTGGATATTTGACATTAAATTAAACAACTTAAGCTTCTTAAAAATAATCAAGTTTATCAAATGCAGATATAGATGTAAAGTTCAAAATTTTTTATAACAATATCTTACAAAAAGTCCTAAGGTTTTATAGCCTTTCTTCCACATCTCATGAAAATGATTAAAACTATTTTTATAAATCCTAAAATTTATAAGGATCATTTTGACATATATGTACATATAACTAATTATAAACATTCTTATATAAATCAATTTAGAGTTCAAATTAATTAGCCTAAGTTTAACTGAATAATATTATAGTTTAGTTTATCAACCTATAACATTTTTAGTGGAATGACATATTTTTCCACTTAATCTTTCATGCATGGCGGATAAAAAACAATGGCTGTGATTTTTGGACCTCAAGGACAATAGAATTGAATATAAAAACTCTACTTTACACAATGTATTGATTTATAGTAAGCAAAGTCTCATTTCCTTGTTTTCCATACCCAGAAATTTGCTCCATTTCTTGCTTCCGTAAATAGCAGAGGGGCAGACAAAAGGGAAAAGAGAAGGAAAGAAGAGGAAAGGAAGAAAAGAAAGAGAAGGATGAAAGGAAAGGAAGAACAGAGGAAGGAAAAGGGTAAAAAAGCTAGATTTTTTATTTAAAATATGGATTTATCATAATTCTTTGATGAATTGACTTTGAATCAGAGTTAGACACAAATGCTTATATGATGAGTGACTTGATGTCTAATGTTATTCTAAAATAAATTGATCAAAATTTTTATTGCTAAGACAAAATCAATTTAAATTGTGGGCTTTGAATCAAAGCTATACCAACCCTTTCACATATACATTTATTTCGTATTTTGTGTCTGATAGTCAAGCCACTTATCCACCTAAGCATTCTCATCTCAACAACATTTAACTTAGTTTTATGCTTCTCTTTTATGGGCCAACATTCCACGCCATAAATCATTGCCGGTCTCACCATCATCTCATAAAATTTTCCTTTAAGTCTTTAGCATTACTTCTCTATCACATAAAAGGCCCGATGCATTCCTCCACTTCAACCATCCAACTTGAAACCTACTAATAATATCCCCATCTATATCACCATCACTTTGAACAATAGAACCGAAATATCTAAAACTTTCACTCCTTTAAATGATTTGATCACCCATTGTTACAACTTCATCACTAAGTCCACTACAACTAAAATTACATTCTATGTATTTAGTTTTAAATCTACTCAAATAAAGGCTTTTAGACTCTAATGTAGACACCCATAATTCAAGTTTATCTTTAACTCTTTCTCTTGTCTTATGTACAAGAAAAATATCATCAACGAAAAACATACACTAGAGTACATTCTCCTGCAAATGTCCAATAAGTGCATCCATAACTAAACAAAAAGATATGGGCTTAAAATCGATCACTAATGTAATCCAACTGAAATAGGAAAATACTTGGTCAATCCTCCTCTTCGAACACAAGTAACAACTCTAGTATACACATCCTTAATGACTTGAATATAAGTCATATCAACACCTTTCTTTTCTAGAACTCTTCAAAGAACTTCTGTTGGAAACTTATCGTAAGCTTTTTATAAATTGATAAAATTCATATGTAGATCCTCTTTACTACCTCTGTACTTCACCATCAAATCTCTCAATAAATGTATAGCTTCCATAGTAAACTTGGCCGACATAAAACCAAACTATTTATGACTCATATATGTATAGCTTCCATAATAACCTATGTTCAGTTACTCTCTCCCATAATTTTAATGTATGACATATTAAATTAATTCCTCTATAATTTGCACACTCTTATGCATCCCATTTATTCTTAAAAAGAGGGAACAACATGCTCTTCCTACATTCCTCAAGTATCTTCTTAGTTTTTTTAAATAATATTAAAAAGTTTAGTAAGACAAGAAATTCCCAAATCTCCTAAATATTTCCACACTTCTATTGAGATATCATCAGATCCTACTGATTTTCCACTATTTCTACCAATACAATGGTAAAAATAAAAAGTTTTATTTTTATTAATGATATTAAGATCATTAGGGTCAATCATATTTTTAAAAACTTTATTGAAAAGTTCATCAAAATAACTCACCCACCTACTTTAAATTTCTTCTAAGAAAAGTATAGAATGACACAATATTCTGAAAGAAAATTATACTGTAATTTGTGGTTGTTTCTTTGTACAAGTATATTAATGCATATTCTTATATAATCAAATTTTAATTTTGAATGTTATAATAGTGTATTAGTCAAAATATGCTCAGCTTTATATTTATGTCAAGTCATAATTAACACAATAATTATTTCTCTCGAGTATTTAAATTTTGTATTAAAGTTGTTTATCTTGTTGCTAGATTATTCTGATTGTCTTTACAGAAAAAGGAAAAAATGAGGTTGAGGCAAAATAAAAATTATATTCAATTTAGTTATCAATTTTTGATGTATAGCTGTTGTAAGATAAAAAAAAAGTACTTGGATAATGTAGCAAATGAAGTTAATAATTTATGGAACAATATTGATATTTTATAGATGTTTTGAAGATGCATATATATGAAATATTTTTAGATTTCTTCCGCTTAATTGATTGGTTTGATTTTACTAGCAATGTGCGAATTATAATAATATGTTATATGTGTGTTTTAGGTGCATTTGTGTGATTGAATTTATCACTCACTCTATTCTGCTAAGATATCATTATAGTTATTGGAAGTAAATTCAATCAGCTAAATTGTATTCGTCTCTGTTATGTCCCGCATTGATTTAGGAGATGGTCATCAAGGGGCGTGACAATGGATAACTTCAATGTCAAATCCATGTCTATCATAGTCAGATGATTTGTGCTTACTCTTCCTCCAAATAACCTCAGCAACATTTAAATAGAGAAGAACATGGAAATATGAATAATCTCATTATTAGGATCTACATCCATCCTTCCTCGACCAAAATGGAGACAGTTGTTCTCAAGGAGAAAGCCTTGCCACAAAAGATAAATTTATTTCAGGAATAGGGCGTTTACCTCCAACCAAAATGTCCATTTTTCATGACTGCGTCCACTAAGTCTGCATATATAGGATGGCGGTCCACCGTCCATTGATTCAGGAGCTGCAGAAAAAAACTACTTTATGAATGCCATAAAAACATACAACAGCGAATAGGCCAGAAAGTTTAGTCAAATTAGAAATAATTTACCGGGAAGCTTGTTGTCAGCAAAGGACCAATTTGACAAAGGACCAGTAATGTTAAGCACTGTCACCCATACCTCTTTTAATGAGCTGCAATAGGCAATATGGAAAATGAATAAGTATCAGCTGTAGCATTATGAAATTTTAGTTGTATCTATAATTTCTAAAGTGAAAAGAACAACCCTAAGTTTAAATCAAGGTGTACTCTTCGAGATCGAGTTGTCGTCAGTGAAGCAGATTCATCAATTGACAAATAAGGTAAGTAATTGTATTGTTCATAGACATCATCACGAGGAGCAGGAAACTTCAAGCTTCCTGAGAATAAAAATGCTACTGGGAATAGTGCCTGCAAAAGGAAGAAAGAAAATGGAAAGAAAATGAAACTTTTTGAATAAAGAAGCATGTATTGAACCTAGATGGATCTCTATTTTGGAGTAGCAGAAACAGAATACTTTTTGGATTTATAAATGTAATTCTAACAATTTATATTACTTAACATTCATCAAGCACCTAAAAGCAAGAAAGTTATTATGTTAAAATTAACCATTATAAATTAAGAATTTAGGCACCGTTTTAATTAAAAGTTACCAAAAAAATTTTAGTTAAAGCCAAATCAACTTCTTTTCCATGCTTGGGATTTAACCTCATTTTAGCCAACAAAACTTGGAGATTTCTTATGGGCTTGTTCGGGATCAATCTTGTTATTTTTTTAATTTAATTTTTAAAAATATGTTTATTTTGTGTGTTGTTGATATGTTTTATTTTTTATTTCTAAACAAATTAACATATTTTTTAAAATATTCAAAAATAACATTTAGGCATTTTGAGTGTTTTTAAAAATAATTATATTTTAACAAAAAGGCTAAATATATTTTGTTTCAAAACAAAAAATAAATAAAACAAATAAAAACAAAAAATAGAAAATAAAACATAAAAATGACCCCAAACAGCCCCTACGCTACAATGATAATTATTTGACAAAATAACAGGAGATAAAGTTGTATCAAGTAAAAGACAAAAAGAAAAAGCAATAGAAATCATTTTATTTTGCAAAGCAATATGCTGAGAGGATTGGTAATTGATAGATAGACCCTTATGTAGAAAACAATTTACACACCACCCACGAGCATTTTGTAGAATGATGATCTGCTTTAAAGGAAAAATCTGAACCAATGTTTAGAATTTTTGCGGCTTCTGGTGAATTCTTGAAAAGGAAAGTTAACGAATTGGCATCCACAACAGAAAATTCAAAGCTGGAGTCCACAATCTTACTTGCATCTGTCAAAATGAACAAAGAAGTTAGGAGGTCTAAAAATAAAGCAAATCATTTTGCACCATTACATGCCATAAGATCATAATGAAAACAGATCTAAGCAACACAAAAAAAAAGCCAGAGGGCTGTAGTTTCTTTTATTTTTTTAATATAACAAAGAAAAATCACTAGAAAATTAAACCTTTTATCTTTTTGACAAATAATATTTATTGATTTTCTACAAATAATGGATTTATCATGGTTGGGCATGTGTGTCTGGCAAAGCTGTTACAAAAAGAAAGAAATCTGGAAGTTCAGAGAAAATGATATCCAAATAAAGAAACTCCACAGTAACATTAGGATATTTCTAATAATAGAGCCAAAATTTAAAGAACAAAAAAAATCTTAACCTGAATAGAAATAAAAATTGACCGATATAACATAAACACGATCACCGACATCACCAAAATCCAAATCAAATCATATTTTTCATTCATTCATAATGAGTGTTGCGAGTTAGCTAATCCTATTCTTCAAAATTATTTTCGAGCATCATCTAACCACTAATGATACAAAAAATAGAACAAAAAAACAAGAAATTACAAAGAACTCTTGCTGACATAAAGATCATATAAAAAATAAACAATGGCCAGATAAGGAGACCATGATAAATATAAATCTAACTAACTTTTTATAATAGTTTGCCTGTCCTACATAACTCCCCTCGCGAAGCACTTTATTGTTGAGTGAAAGTGAAAATACGCCTAAATGAGCAAACGAATCAAATGATAAATACTACTTCCAACAAACTAGAGAACACAACAATTAAGAAGAGCCAACAGTTTGCTAATCGAAAAGGATACCCATAAATGAAGCAAAGTGAAAAAATTGTCCCATAACTATTTCTATGAGACCATTTTAGTCCCTGAGTATATAAAAGTGCCAAATTAGTCCCCATATTATTTTAATATGGGATGAAATAGTCCCATTAAGGACTATTTTAATCCTCATTAAGAGATTCTAGGAACAAAATTGTCATTTTTTAAAACTTTAGGGGAAAAATGATCGGACCATCAACATCAGGCCACAACTATTATATCGGACCACCATCGTCGGGTAGTCGACACCACTAGACCACTGTCACTAAACCGACATTGAGCCACCATCGTCACTTTCAGGCCACTGTTGTCGGACTTCGCTATTAGGCTGCCATCATCGGACTATCTCCATAGTGTTGGATTGTCGGTGCTGGGCCATCACATTCATCGTCGGGCTGCCACCGACATGGGACCACCTTCACCCGACTGACACTGAGCCATCATCGGAAAACCATCATTGGGCAGCCGCCGCCGCCGCCAAGCTGCCATTACCAGACCATCACTATCGTCACAAGATCATCATCATCTTTCAACCACCGTCGCCACCAGATCAGCATTGCCAGACCAATGCTATTGTACTACAACCATTATAGATGACCCATTGTTGCCTTTTAGATGCTACAACTGCTTTTGTTGTCGCTAGACCACCATATCCTTGGCCCCCATGTCGTCGGATCACTGTCGTCTATTAGCCAACAAACTATAGTTATAAGGTTGACCCGCTACCACCGCCACCAATGCTCGGACACCATCGCAGTTGATGTTAGGCTACCAGTGCCAAACTGATGCCATTGCCATATTTAGGCTCCTAGCTATTGCTACCACAACAAACTGTTTGGATCATTGTTGTTGAATTTCTCAGAAACGACATCGAGTCATTTTCCCTCAATCAAGCTTCTAACTATTTTCTCCTTGGCAAAATGGATAGATTTTGGGTGTGGGTGGTTCAACGACGTGTGTAAGGGTGATGTAGGGTGTGTGAGAAAAAAATTTAGGTGGAGATAGGTTTGGGTATGACAGATGCTAGAAACACTAGGATAGAACTAGGGTTAGGCTTGCTCTAATATCAAATGATACCGGAGATAACCCAAACAACAATAAGAAATCAAATATTATCATTAGAAGTAAATGTGTGGTTACAATCAAATACACTTGGAAAAAAAATACAACACAACACTCAAAAATCTAAAATAGCAACAAACACTTAAACCAGGTGGGATCTTAGGGTGGTAGTGGAGATTGACGAGGGTTTTGAAGGCGACAATAAGGTGGAAGTGCGGAGCAAATGGGCGGATATGACAACCAACCAGCAGGTACTTGCTGTCCTGAGTGGCAGCAAGGTGGAATTTGGGTTTTGGAGGTTGGAACAATGGATATGTGGCAGAGAAGTGGTGCAGAAGGCCTGAGACAGCGGTTAGGTGGTAGGGACGTGGTTTGGGATGGCTGGAACATCAAATGGTGGAAAGGGAGGAAGATTTTTGGTGGCTGGAACATCGATGTTAACAAGCATGAGCGTTGGGATCGTAGGAAACGTAAGTTGAAATGTAGAAACTGTAGAAAATAACCAAAAAAGACAGTTCTGAGCAGCTGCATCAGGTAAGAGACGGCCACGAGCGATGAGCGAGGATGCATAATCAACACCTCGGGAGAAATATATGACTGGAGCACCACCTATTCACTTGGATACAATCCTCAAAGGAAGAAACAGATGCCAGCAGCTGCCCTAAACAAACTCACAAAAAAAAAAAAAACTACGAATCCAAACCATAATACACATATATAGGAAATGACTAAAGAAATAAAGGATAATATAGAATAAATTATAAAAGAAAAGAAAATGAGGCTTGCGGCTTGTCTCCCGTGCTTGCAGGAGTACCAGCTTCCCATAATATTGTAGCTTAAGTCACAGAAGGCAGGGGGGAGGGGGGCTCCCACGTCAATCTTCCGGAGTTGGGAGGGCTTTGGCCTAATCTGTCAAAGTTTTTGTTTCCACGTAGTAGTTAGATCAGTCATGTTGAATGTGGTAGAGCTACTGTAACTTCCCAGTAAGTCACTCCTGTCGACATTGTCATTCCAAAGCACATTTTGATAGAATAAATATCCATCTGCTTTTGACGCAACCTGAGTTGTAGCTACATATGATCGTATATTCTCCCAAAGTAACTCTCCGTCCACATTTCCATAATTTGACTCTTCCACTCATTGCACTCAACTGAATGTATCCAGTAAACAACTATGTAAGGAGGATTCAACTTTGTGATGAAAATTGTGGCAGACTGCTCCACTCTTACTAGCAACCACTCAGGTGAGACCTATTCTTCTTCTCTGATAGGACCTAGATCCCATTGAAAATTTTTTCCCCACCAAGCTTCTAAAATAACTTCCAAAGCTGTGGTTCATCCCTCATGTCTGGAAATCTGATGGTGGGTACGCAGCTAAAAAAATCTAATACTCATATAACTCCATATAATCTTCCAGATGTGTCACAAAATGACCCTATTTATGATAAGCTGGACCTCCCTCAACAAAGGCAACTTAGAAAGGAGTCTATAAATATGATAAAGTTTGAATTTCTCTTATATATGGTGGCTTTGTGTCTGATATCAACTCCACAAACTCATGACCCTTTTGGACATCCAAGGCCAGCCCTGCTAATGCTTCTCTTAACTCCTGCAAAACGATAGCTCGAGGCACTACAATCTCGTACTCTGCATGAACAAACATTATCTTATACTCACTACCTTTTAGAATAGTTACTTTCAACTCAGTTGTAATCTCTCTCCTGGGTTCAATTGGAATCGATGACAGCTCTTCTCAACGACTGACAGCCAGTGCTTCCTCTTTCGCGTCTTCATTCTCTTATGTGTCTACAGTGTCATTGTCAATTCCTTCAATTTCTCCCTACTCAGTGAAATATATCATCCGCTAGGTTGTGCAATCTACTTTAATATGCCCCAAATCTATTGAACTTGAAACACTTTATGATTGGGACGGACTTAGGAATACTTATTTGCTCCATATGTTCTCTACTCTGAATCAGTTTCTCCTAAAGCAAAGTTGGTTCTAGCTGTAAGATCCTGAGGCTGAATCCTACCTGTCAGATGTGGTGGTCATCTAGTGATGTGGTCTCTCCAAATTTGAAACTGGGGTCTGAATACCAATATACAGAGATACAATCTTGTACTTTGCATGAACAAACATTACCTTATACTCACTACCTTCTAGAATAGTTACTTTCAACTCAATTGTAATCTCTCTCTTGGGTTCAACTGGAATTGATGACATCTCTTCCTCATCGACTGGAAACCGGTACTTCCTCTTTCGTGTCTTCACTCTCTTATGTGTCTACTGTGTCATTGTCAATTCCTTTAATTTCTCCCTACTCAGTGAAATATATCATCCGCTAGTTGTGCAATTTGCTTTAATGTACCCAAATCTATTGGACTTGAAACACTTATGATTGGGACGGATTTAGGAATACTTATTTGCTCCATATGTTCTCTACTCTGAATCAGTTTCCCCTAAAGCAAAATCGGTTCTAGCTGTAAGATGCTGAGGCTGAACCCTACCTGTCAGATGTGATGGTCATCTGGTGATGTGGTCTCTCCACATTTGAAACTGGGGTCTGAATACCAATATGCAGTGAATTGGTGGGTAATGGGCGTTGCATCTCTCGTTTCATCTCAAAGTATGCAGTGATTTTATCTTTTCTCTCACGATGACGTAGATACTTTGAATTTTGTCACCAGAATAATGCACTCTTCTTTAGTTTGCAGGTGACTAGTTTCACAATTCCATCTAGTGGGATGTCCTTAAACTCAAAGACACATTCTAAGATTTAGAGTCACTCAATGAACTCGTCTGGAAATATGATAAATTCAAATTTACTTCAAAATTCTAGCTTCTCAGATATTTCATATCATTTCTTCGAGGTATTACATAGTAGAACAAATTCACTCCATTCCATCTAGCAAGTCATCGTTATGGCTATGGGTGACCCATCTGATCGCCTCCAGTTGAAGGTGACAAGCCTCTATTGTAGTTGGTGGGTTTCCCACTATATATTATTCCTAAAAATTCTTAGGACACCTCTTTGTGAATTATTCATAAACTGCATCGTGTCATTTTCCCTCGATCAAGCTTCCAACGATTATCTCATTAGTGACATGGCTAGGTTTAGGGTGTGGGTAGGTGGAAGTAGAAGTGTAAGGGAGATGAAGGGTAAGAAAAAGATTTTTTAGGTAGAGATAGGTTTGGGTATAGCGGATGCGAGAAATCTTGTGATATAATTAAAGTTAGGCTAGCTCTGATACTTAATGATATCAAAGTTAACTCAAGCGACAATAAAAAAAATTAAATATTATTACTGGAAGTAAATATGCAGTTACTATCAAACGCTTACGAGAAAAAATACAAGTCACCCAAAAAGCTGAAATAGCAACAAACACGACACATATACTCAAACAAGAACAATTGAGAGAATATTACAACCGAACAATTGGTCCTTGCTGCCATGGGCAACAAGGTAGAATTTGGATTCTGAAGGCTTGAACAACAGATATGTGGCAGGGAGGCGGGCTGTCCCAACTCGACCCGGGGCTTGAATTTAATCAAGATGGGAACTGACGACTAGACGGGAAAACGAATTCTGTGTTATTCAATTCTATTACTTTAATATTTAAAAAATTAAGAAAGAACCATTGAAAAAAGCAAATAAAATTAGTCAAGTAGAAATTTGTAGCTTTCTAGTTGTTTTCGCCTCTTATGCACATTTGCTCTTCTATTCATCTTGTTCAAAAACTTAAAACCTAAAAGAAAATATTAAAGCAACATAATGAGTTATCTAAGGATAACTCATGAGTAGCCACACTTCTAAACTATAGTAACCCAAAAAAAAAAAATAATATGCATGCTGAGCTTTCATATTTTTATAATAAATCTAATAGTATGTTAATGCATGTATAAATGACCTTTTCTAAATTAAATTACTCAATTTCTCCAGAGACATTTGCTTTACTTTTACTTTATACTCTTTACATACACATCTGAGTTATTTAAAGATAACCCAGAAGTAATCACATTTCTAAATTACAATAGACCAAAGATAAAAAATTAATATGCATGCTGATAATCTTTCATATTTCTATAATAAATTTGATGATATGTTAATGCATATATCAATGAAATTTTCTATATGAAAATACCCAATTCTTCTATAGAGATTTGCTTTTACATACACATCTGTCTCTGTGAGGATCACCATCAACAAAATCTAACACACCCTTAACCAATATTGTCCCAGCGGCTCCCGTTGGCACAATGGTTAGCAATATAAACATAACAACTGTCTAGGGTGGAAAGACCTTTACCCGCCCCTGGCCAATATTATCGCATCGCGACAATGGTTAGCAATGTGAACATCATTATTGTTTGGGAAGTAAGCTCTGGTATACTCGCTTATGACCGATATTATCTCGCCAACATAACGACTAGTGATCTAACAATTACAATTGTTTGTGGCGGTAGAAAAATCTCTACGCATGTGGTTACATTGTTATCCCCTTACATGTATCATTATGGGGTGAACTCCTCCAAACTTGCACATAAAAGCATTCATATAAAACTAGTTCATTTTTCATAATATATATTATTCTAAGACATCTTCTTTCATCTACTAACATGTATACTTACTCTTACTCTGTTATGCAACTACTCTATCTCTTACTTATATCATACATTTCTTTTTCTAACANTTCTATCTCTTACTTATATCATACATTTCTTTTTCTAACATGCTTATCGTGTATAACTTTCCTATTATATCTATATTGCATATCATGTATACGCATCTCATACATATCTATCATGTCTAACAATATAAAGGATCTAAACTAGAATAGACATGGAGTCAAACATACATTTTGAAATAAAAGGGATTAATGAAATTTAGAACTATTATTACTCATCTCGATTGTCACGCTGGATTCTTAATCTTTGGTAACTAACTGGATATCGCAATAACTTTTATATGGATATTACTAACATATTAAATATAATATCAAACTTTAAGATTTAAACAATTTTCATTAGTAAAATCATTCTTCTTAGCATAGGATTAATTTACCTGAATTTACGGAATTGTCCGATGACTAGCTTCCACACGCTCGCTTCAAACTTGTCGTCTCAGGTAAACAACTTGGAATTTGAAAATAAATTTATGATATCGGATATCTTGGCGCATAAAGTGATTTAACTAAAAACATAACTGATTAGCTTAAATGTGCCTTAAACGAGCTTCACGGCAAAACCCAACCTACTTCGATCCTATCAATTCTTCTTCCCCCTTCTTTCTATCATCTCAATCTTTCCTTCCCCTTCAATGGTTTTGTGCTAAAGCCCTTACGATAGCTCAAAAAATACTTCTGAAACTTGTGACACAAGTTCAGCACCTCCGACGGCTACCAGAAATGAAAAAGATGCGCGATTTGTGACAAATCTCAAAATAGATGTGTTAGAAAAAAAGGAAATATCTCAAATAGCGTGAATGAGGGTTTCCCACTTACCGATTTTGTCCTGGAACTTAGAATCGCAAGCTACAACACTCGACAACATGTTCACCTCCTCTTCTTGCAACTCAGCGGGTTGCGAGTGTACACGAGTCGCGACAGTGCTACAGGGCCCCAATCACCACTCCTAGCTACGCCTTCTGTCGAGCACGATTAAAGCAGGGAAGAAGGGTCGTGCAATCAAAACTAAGAGGGGGAGATAAGTTCGAATATTTTGAAGAGAATTACCCTATTCAAAGCTTATATCGCAGGGTAAGTTGGTGGGAACAGTAGCAAGAGAGGGTTAATTAAGGTTTAATTAAGTTTAATTAAATTTAATTAACTCATTATCTTATAAATTTAACTCTCATTCCATTCATAATATATTTCTGGTGTTATATATTGAATTGATCGATACGACATGTAGAAATTTATAAAATTAATATAGTTGAAATATGAGGGATGTACAATTTGGGGTACGTTTTAAGTTGCCAAAATTTTTACCCAATTTCTCAAAACTGGTAATACGGTACAGGAGGGTCGGGACTGTGTTAGAGACATGGTCCGAGATGGCTGTAACAACGGATGGTGGGAAGGGAAGAAGATTTCTAGTGTCTAGAACAACAATGGCAAGCGGGAGCACTAGGATCGCAAGGAATTTAGGATGGAATGCAAAAACTATCGAAAATAGCTAAAAGAGGTTGTTTCGGGAGGCTGCAGCAAGGAAGAGGCAGTCGGGAGCAATGTGGGGAGATGCAAAAAAGTGATAGGGAAATATAATCATCATCTCGGAAAAAAAATATATGGCCGAGGCACCACCCAACCCCTTGGATACAACACTCAATGTAGGTGCTTCACGTTTTCTCGCCATAGAAATGCACTATTCTTTAACATAATGACATCTAGTTTTACCCTTATGTCAAACGTAATGTCCTTGTACTTAAAAACTTGTTTCCACAGTTTGAAGCAACTCAATGAACTCATTCGAATTCATGCAACCTTCAAAATTTGGTAAATCCACATTTACTCCAAAATTAGTCTATCATTTTTATACTCAATACCAAATCGATGTGACATCAACTCTTTGTCGCTTGAGGCTTCTTGATGAAAAGTGTTTACATCCTCACCACCATCTGAGCATTCACAGTTGTTAATGCAGGTTACTTCCTCATATGGTCCCCTTTCAAAATTGATGAACCTTCTTCGCAAATGGATCATTTTTCCCTACATATCATCCAAACCAAGCTCCTGAACACCTCATTAGGGGTTTCTCATTGGTGGTATACTGTCTTTTTCTTATAATTTCGGCTAACAAAAAATGATGATTTAGGGTTAAGGTTTGGGCTAGGTAGATGATATGTGGATAATTTTTTAGTGAAGGTATTAGGTTAAGTCATATGGATTTTTGTTTGGGAGTAAAAAAGAAAATATTCAAAAAATTAAGAATTTATCACGGTTTGATTCTAAATGATACCAAACTAGGCAAAGAGTTAGTATGAGAATGTTAGAAAATGGGTTAGGAGGGTTGTAAAATGAGGACAAAAAAGTGAAAATGACATTGATGGTTCAGAAACGACAACGAAACTACTACTAGACAACAAATCAGATGCCGAAACAACAATTCAGCAGCTGCCCAACATGAAAATAGCGAGGTGAACAACAAAACATTTTTAAAATATGGATTCACCACTCGAAAAAAAATAAGCTATATCTCTCCAAATAGGGGAAAACAGGGAAAAAAGTTTTCAAATAACAATATACAAACAGAAGTCCCAAAATCAAATTTTTAAAACATATTTATGCTAAGAGAAAATGGATCCCTAATTCCTTATTCAAATAATAAAAAAGAGCCTACATAGGCTGTAATGACCAAAAGACGAGAATTCACGGTTGGATATCATGGGACGACTTTCCATACAATATCTCCAATTCCGTACAAGCGAGATAGTGGAAAACAGCTCTGCGTCAAATAAAGACATTGATCGTTATTTTAATGTTTAAAAATGTATTTTTGAAATTTATGGTGGAGTGAAGAGAGATTCAAAAGGTTATGATGAAAACAAATGCTAAGGCAAGCCCAAATTGATCTAATTTAAGTTGATTTAGAAAACCACTTTAAGGAATGGGCTTTTATGAGTAAATGGCTAAAATTGCTTGCTGATATATGGGTAGTTTTGGTTGAGTTTATATAATTGTCAAGGGTTAAAGTAGAAGAATATGTTTTAGTCTTGCCTATCTTGGCCAGAAGCTTTAGGAGAGATTTTATAGTGGGTGTGAGGTTAAGATTGGGTAGTGTTAGTCTTAGAGGATTCTAGAAATGTGGAGAAAGAGAATTATATATATACCACACAATTCTTACGCATTTACATATCTAATAACTAGAGTTTGATATTTACATATAAAACACTTGAGTTTCATAATTACATCAAAATATATGAATGAAAAGGTATATATTACGATTAAAAAAAATAATATGAAGAGTATTTTTATATGATGTTAAAGATTTAATAATTTATTTACCTTCACTGCTTCACATTCCCATGTATCTTTAAATACATTTCATTTTGAAAAACATCTAGATAAACTCAAGAAATTTTGTTAAAACAATCATCAATTCTTTTATGTGCATCAAGTATTTAACTTCGAAGTTTCAATTCAAATTTTTAATATTCACAATTTTTTTGGGACCTCTCCTTTGATTACTGACTGTATATTGAGAAAAGCATCCTAACATTTTGTGTGGTTAAATTTCCGTCTAAATCCTCTCACAATCATTAAATTTCTCTTTTCCTCTATTTTTAGAAACTACTCTTGTAAAGTTTAGTAAATCTACTTCAGAAGTAACCATATAATCATTTCCTTTTTTGAAGTATGAATTCAATATAGTTAGAACAAATTGTGATAAAACTTGGAGAAATTATAAATCAATTTATAAAAAAAAACCAATCTTTCAAACGAAGTTGAAAATGTGAGAAACTATAAAAAATATTAAACCAAGGGAATAAAATCATACTACAAAAGAGAATGAAAACCATCGTTGAGCAATTTCAATACCTGCATGTCTAACCGTATGCTGAAGCACAACCCTTTTTGGTGCAGCCGTACTGTACGGAAAGAACTGGGATGAAATGGCTAAACCCAGCACACTCAGTTGCAACAAGCATTGTAAAATCAATGGCCTGGCCAACCAACGACTGATAAGAGGCAATATAGGACCCATGCACCAGCCGGTGACAACACCAACAATGGCTGCCACTATAGCATCAGGTACAAAAAATCCTGCAAAAAGAAGATACTTGTAATAAATATGAGAAAATATCTGAAACAACAAAGAAACAGCAGTTTGTTATTTAAATAAAGTGACTTTTTAAAACAGTAAATTTTTTAATGGGATCAAGGCGTGGCTCGTAGAAAGGAATACTGGCGCCAAAATACAAGAAATTTTTGTGAATACGAAAGAGAAAATATGATATGGTTCAGTGCAAAAGCATCATAGCCATTTTCATTTGGAAATAATGATCCGTGGAAGAAAATAAAAAGTTGATAAATTTCAACCTTCATTTAGCAACTATAATATGATAAAGCTCTAACATAATAAAACCTCATTTCAGCAGTTTTCGAATGCAGCTTATGGAAATTTGCAAGGATTCTCCACTAAAAAATTGGGTAACTATTCTTCAAATAATCATTCGTATGAAGAGTTGCATATAATATTAAATATAGCAAAAAGGTTTGGAAGATAGAAAAGCTAAGAACACTAACAAGACAAGTGAATTTTATAGAAATTACCAAATGGTGGCGGAAGAGAACCCATCATTCCCATCTTCTCAATTACGAATTGGACAAAAAAACCGCCAAAGTAGACACTATATGTGACACATGGGATTGAAGGGATAACATACCCAGCCAATGATCTGAAAGAAAAAGATATGGTCAATCAAAACATATAATGATAAAAATTGAGTTGACCATTTATATAGCTACTTAAGCAGTGAAAAAAGAGCAAGATTAAGCTTTTCAAAATTAATGTGGCGTATAAATGGCAGCCATAAGCAAGATATCAACAAGAACTAAGTAAAAAAATGCTTTAGACTCTGCTTGAAGAGAAACATCAATGATAATGACAGCTAGATGTTCCTTCAAAGCTTTTTTGAAGGTATTTGCAAAAACTTTTACTGGGTAGAAACAGTGTCATGTACATGATGACATTTTCTAAGGATTAAATGCACAAGGATAAGCAAGGGATTTTAAGTTTCAAGGGGCAAAGTGCAAGAGAAGTTATTCTTACAAAGTAAACTTAAGTATCCTAAAAAAACATCTGGGTTTAGAAAATTGAAATAATTACAAAAATTAATTAAGAAGAAAGACAAAATAGTACTAGAAAAAAGAATGTATGCAACAAAAGAAACCATGAAGAAATAAGACTAGGCAAATCACAAATTGTAAATATAATGACAACCATATCAACCAAAAAAGCTGTACGACTCAATTGCACTGAGAGAGCTTTGAGCTATATAAGAGAAGATATTTTAATTCAAAGCAAATTTGGATTTTGCCCAATGTGAAGAGCTTTGCACATTGGATTTTGAGCTACATAAGAGAAGAGCTTTGAGCTACATAAGAAAAAAAAAAAAAACTTCTCTTGCCGATCACTTCCCTTCACTTCTAAAGAGAGTACTGTAACGTGGTTCGATGTGCTAAAAAATCGGCCAGTTCATTTATGGTGATTTGCAAGGATAAATAGAGGTAGACTTAAAATTTACTTTCCCTTAACAAAGAAGTGATGAGTAAGAAACATTCACGTCTTAATGCAAAAAGAAAAAAAAAAATCTTAGGCAAGTAAAGATGACAGAATAATTTTATCGAATAATAGCAACAAGAAAGCCAAAAACATTCAAATTTTCTACTTTTAACAGCAAGCTTTTTTCCCCATGAGAATCAATACCAGATTCATAAGCTATGGTCATGTCAGGACATCAAAAAGTAATAGTAAGCATGATTATACGAGCATAATGAAAATATATATGTGATAAAATACTTTTTTAGTTCCATGTTTCTTTGAAGAACAACGGAATTGAGATGAAGGCTGATATATTGGAAGGGCACAAATTAATTCAACATCTCGAAGGAACAAACCAATTAGCTTCATTTTATCAGGGTTATCAAAAAGTATAACAAATTGTAAAACGAGTAGCATGCTGTAATAAATGAATATTTGATGAAGGAACAATGCATCAAACCTAGAAAAAAAATTTCTACTTGGTAATCATCATGTATACTGAATAATGTTTTAATCAACAAAATATATGGTTGATCATTTCATAAAGATGGAAAGCATACAGCTACAAAAAAGTAAATATGTAAACAAATGTATAAATGGAAGTACTTCAATGATTGATCTCCAAAATGCTTTCTTGTTAAACGGAAAAAGAACCATGAAATAAGCATAGAAGAAGACAACACATATGTCAAGTATCCTCCTTCAAGTCCAGCTTGTAGATAAGCCTGCTTAAAGCAAGTAGGACAGGAAAAACATCAATTTCACTGTATCATGTAACTAAAATACTTCAATTTAGATCAACGAAAAGCACAATTATAAGAAACTCCAATGTGAAGTAATGCAAAAACTGAATAGTAAAAAAAACTCCTTTAGTGCTATGTTTAAGTGCCTTACAGTTGATTTTTTATGCTCCAATGATATTGTTACATGACATTTTTAAATCAGTTTATGTTCTATAACATATGCCATTAGCAAGACAATCTCAACCAAAAATCAAAGTCTTAGATTGTAATAGAGTAAAGTAACAAATTAATGATTGATTTTTAATCCATCTTTGAGTTTATTTGAGTGAAGCCGATCAATTTTAAAGCAATATTCTATAGTGTACATGTAAGCTCACAAACATAATCAATAACACTCAAATTTTCAGCTATTATCAAGCAAGTTTCCAACAAAATTATCAGTTGTATTCTAGTAATTACCAATCTTGAACAACTAAAGGCTGCACTAATCTTGTCCAAAAATATAAAGGTTATTAAACAATAAAGCCAATAACTGTCATGGTAATCTGGATCATTGTTGACTAAATGCTAATAGAAAGCAAAAAATCTAGCTTACCACGGTCATGAAAGCATATAGCCCAAATGCTCCCCAAAAAAATGTTTCATCTGAGAGAACCTTCAAAGCGCACAACAAAAGATATTGTCAACTTAAACAAATGATCACTAAGCGTGTACCACCTTCTTTAATAATGATAAATAAAATAAGACTCTCAATGAATATCAAGTGGCCTCAAAACTATCAAGAATTTGATGTTTAATCAGTTATAATTACTGTGAAAATATAACACATTGAGGTATTTAACTGAAAAATTGAGATCAGTAACAGCGTGAGATCTTAGAACTTAAAAGTGTTACTTTATATTCAAACCTCGATTGGCAATTTGTCAGAGGCGGCTTTTTGAGAGACTGGAAGTGATCTCCATAAAACTCTTGGAATAAACAAACCAATTAGAGCGCTAGGGATAAACGTAAGGAATGCCAAGTATGGGCGCGCAAACCTGCAATAAAAACCCAGGTTTATTGTCAAAAGATGGTTAAGAGGATTTTCATATAAATTACAGCATAGCATGATCAGGTGCACTACAAAATTACAGATTTACATTATCATTAATAAAAACCAAGGTTTATTGTAAAAAACGTAAACATCCATAAATAATGGTCATCTGCCTATTCATCTTTCTCTTGTCCTGGTGCCTTAATATTGGGCACGGCACAATGCTGTAGAAAATCATGCCATAAACACCAACATGAACAACAATAGCCTATTCTAACATTTGGGCCACTTTAATTAATTTTCATTCTCTATTCATACCATCTAAGTGAAGCATACAAATCATTCTATTCATGCTGCCTTTGGTCCATCCCACTTCCTTCCTAATCCTTCAAAATCCACCTGTATAGTGTGGACGTTTTATAGTTTTAGTGTACATGTCCAAATCAATTAAGTCTACTTCCATAGTTATCTGATAGATGGTAGTCTCACAACCCTTCTAATATTCATTATTCAATCTATCATATTTAAATTTGTCATAATCAATCTTAAAATTTTCAATTATGTCACACTCGACTTCGTAATTTGTTATTTTTTCTTTACTTCACAACACTCAGATCCACACAACATAATTAACCTAGGTGTAGTTTTATAAGTTTTTATAGCTTCAATGATATTCTCTTATCGCATAATACCTACAAAACGCATCCCCATTTTAACAACTCATTCTTAACTCCACCATAGGTATTTTTATAACTTGAACATACCATTGACACAATTTATTTATTTTTTAATACAAACAAAAAGAATTCTTCGGGTGCTCAACCATAAACCTTCTCAAGGTTAATAAATATAATATAAAGAGCATTTCTTTGAGTTTTCATTGCCTTAAGAAAAAATTGCTTCCATAATAGAACTTCATGTGATGAAAACAAATTGATTCTCCAAATCTAAAATAAATTTTCTATGTTTCATAACCCTCTTCCATAACTTTATTGCATAACTTATATATTTAATTCCTCTATAATTTCCTTAGTTTTCAACATCATTATTCTTAAATTTTATACTAAAGTACTTCAAGTATTTAATGATCTCTTAGCATTCAAATTTCCATTGGAAAATTTGTTTACAAGCTATTGCAATCCACAACTCTTCAAATTTCAGCATTTTTATCATGTGAACCTAAACTTTTACTCTATGCATCTTCTTCAAAGCTAAACTCACTTGACTTTTTAAGATCAATCAATTATATACCTCATTATTTTGTTTATTATTTCCTCCAAACCGACAATATGATTTCTTCCTTAAAATTCTGCTCTGATAGTTACAAAAAACCATAAAATAACATTTTATCTAAGAAGGTTATATTCTAGCCAGATGAAATTTTAGAAGGCCAATTTCTAAAACTATCAATTTTGGCACATTTCAAGGCATAAACCATGATGGGATAGGTACACTAACTCTGAGCTGCTGAATAAGAAAAAGTTTTTTACATATAGAGGTCCTCAAACAATACTTATTACATTTGGCAGTCCCTAAAAAAATAAATTTACGGGTGAAGGACTTCTGTTACAGCCTCCGTCTCCACCAGCCGTCAGATCTCCGGTCGAAATGCTGACTGCCGGTTCAACAGCATTCTCCCACCCATCCAGCGGCTTGAAGAAAATAGATCCATCAGCTATGCTACCAGCAAGCTTTGTTGGAAGCCGACCGCAACTTCTTTCGCATCATGGAGTGCAACATTTTCACGCTCGTCCTCTCCTCCAACCTCAAAGAGGCCGTCGCACTCAGTAACGCAAAGATTGCAGCAGCCACAGGAAAAGGCTGAGTTGGCGGCCGCTAGACTCAATGAAGCAGAAATGAGGCGACGAGCTCTGGTTAGAGAGAAGGGTGCAGTTCGAAGGAGCTTGAGGCCATAGCTGAGGAAAGTGATTTAATTCTAAGGCTCTTTGAGGAAGCGAAGCGCTGAAAATGAGGAAGCAGAAGAATAAGAACTGGATATATGCAGTGGCTGCTACTGTTTTATCCTAGGTGTTGATGCTGCTGTAATCATTATCTTCAAGCCGCTCGATTGACGGGAGTAGGTCCCTGAACCGGCGGTCAGCATTTTGGTCAGAGATTCAGCTGGCGGCGGAGATGTAGGCAGTAACAGAAGGCTTCACCCATAAATTTGATTTTTTTGGACCGCCACATGTAATAAGTATTATTTGGGGACCTTCGTATATAAAAACCCCAAAAGAAAAATGGCATGAAGTTGCCGCTAGTACTAATAATTTACATACTAATTAGTTTTTGATACAAATGACACAGCAAAACTGCACCTTCACCTGAACTTCCCTAGACGACATAGCATAATTAATTTGAGAGAAATGGTGAATTATAAATTAACAATTACCTAAAGCATATAATATTAGTATAAGAAAACACAATGTCCACGTTTGATGGTGCAATACCAGCAACACTAGAATGTTCTTTTTTTTTTGTAAGGTTTAGAAACAAACATTTAAGAAAAAATAGGAGCATTTACATATACCACACAATTCTTATGTATTTACATCTCTAAAACCTAAACATTCATATTTATATGTATATCACTCAAATCTTTAACATCACATCAAAAATACCACCATCACTATGTTTCTGAAAGTGAAATACACTTTTCATACATAGGTTTACGACGGTGAGGTGTCATAAGTGTAAATATCAAACTTTGAGTGTTAGATATGTAAATACATAAGAATTGTGTGGTATGTATGCAAATTTCCCTAAAATTTAATTTACATACTTTCCATTAAAAGAAATTTAGAACATGTTGAATTAAATTTAAAAGTAGAATAAGTTCACTTACCAGCTCATTGCATGGCTTGACAGGAGCAATCTTAATACTGAAAACACAACTGGAAGAATTATCGCGAGGATGATAGAAGTAGCATGAATCAGCATTCCTAACAGACAAGTCCAAGATATTAAATACTTCAAATTTATGAAAGAAAAAAAACCATCCATGAAAAATTTACCATAACAAACCCAACAGTTATATAAAGCAAAAGGTGAAACAGAAGCAACTGTGATGTAATATAATCATTCAACTATGTAAACAACCAAAATGGATCCAAGTTCAAAATCTCCATAAATAGCTTTTTTGATAAGGTAATTAAAAAGGAGCAAAATTCTGCAGCATACTGAAATTGAATTGATATGGATCTCTATAATTGATTTTTGGCAGGAGAATAGCATTATCAACCAAAATAAGCAGATAAAAAACAGAAATAAAGTTGCAAAAGCAATCCCATACAAAGTACCGTAGACATTCAGGTAAGGCAACAGGGAAGGTTTATGAACCGTGGAAAGATGTACCTTTAACTTGGAAAGTGGAAAAAACAAATGGCTAAAAAAAAAAGGAGGATTTACAAACGTAACACTCAATTCTTATGTATTTACATATCTAACACCAAAAGATCAATTTTTTACATATATGACACCTTATCTTTCCATGCAAAGGTATATTTCACTTTTTAAAAGTTAAAAGACTGGCACTTTTGATGTGATCAGAAAGATTTGGGTGGTATAAATGTAAAAAAGTAAAGTTCAAGTGTTAGATATGTAAATATATTGGGACTGTGGTATATATGTAAATGCCCATAAAAAAATGAAGAGGAAGAATGCAACAAGTGAAAGCCTTCTTTTTAATATCCTGACAACTCCAATTTTTTGGTAAGCCAAAAAGCAATGATCTAAAATTCATCATTAATAATTATGGCAAAAACCCATCTTTATCTCATTTACTTTAAACTGACATAATATTTTCTTATTGCTAATATTTTATTAAAAAAAAGATAAGCATATTATCACTTATAGGAATGAATCTAATAAAACACAACTTGATTATTTTCTTACAAGAAATATAGATCGTCAAGAGTGTAGAGATTGTAAGATCATTACAAGTAAGAATTTAAATACTCAACATAAATTATTGGTTTTAGATTTTAAGATGATCCGTTGAAAGATAAAAATACAATAAAACTTTATTATAGAAGTAGGCGTGGGCACTTGAAAACACAAATAAAGTTATTTTTATTAGTAAACTACAAGTTATTATGATTTGGGATGTTCATGGAGAAACTAATTAAGCAAGTTCCAAATGAAATACTTGGAGAATCAAAACGAAAAGCTTGAATAAATAAAAATAGTTTGTGGTGAAATAATAATGTATAAAAGAGATACAACTACAACAACAACAACAACAACAAGCCTTAATCCCACTACATGGGGTCGGCTACATGAATCATTTTCCTCAATTGCGTCCTATTTAGTGTCATATTTTCATGTAGTTCTAATAAATTAAGATCATTTTTTATACAATAAGCCCAAGTCTTCTACCTTAAGTTTAGTCTAAAACATCTATTATCCTAATCGGATCATCGAATAAAATAAAAAAAGTTTTGTTATAAAAATTAGTTTAAATATAAAAGCTTACCAAATTGAAAAAAATATAAAAATATAAAAGCTTACCAAATTGAATAATTTATGATGCTAAAAATTCTGCTATTCATTATCTTTATAAAAATTTTGATACTAAAGAGGGTGAAAAAAATAATATATATATATATATATATATATATATATATATATATATATATATATATATATATATANCGGTGACTTCACGTTTAAAGAAGAAGGGCCTCTGTTTCGTCTTTCGTAGTCTTGCTTAGTGCTTCGTCTGTTTCAGAGAGCTCTGTTGGCCGTTTTAATTTTCTATTTTGGAAAAGAGATAATTTTTGTAAACATGAAGATAGTTTTAAATATAAATATGTAATTTTGATTTTTGAAAGTAATATTTTTAATTTTTGAAAAGAGATGAGACCAAACAAGTCTCACATATTGAATAGTTTGGATGACTGAGCGCAATACCACAAGTAACAAACTTATCCCGAAAAATAAACATATAACTTATAGTAGGCTCAATCACATAAACCAAAGAATTTGTGACATCCGTTTGAACTGCGAAATATTTTTATATGAGACCAACAAGTTTCCCTACCTAATATAAGGATTAGATAGAGTTTATTTTACCTGAGTTCCAATTTCCCTATAGAGGCAAGCCCCTATAATTAATTACATCTCAAATGACCAGGATCACTTAAGAAAATTTTCGATTAAGATCAGTGGTTCTGCCTTTGAGATTTCAAATTTTAGGTTTCCACGATTAGACATGAGAAAATCAAATGAGAGTGGCTCAAACAGGAACAATTATTTTAAAGAATCCAAAGGAATGAAGAGTAGGGAATATCACAGATCCGAGGAAAACCCCAGTGATCTCCCAATTATCCTATTGTTTGATTTTATATCTTTGAAATGATATTGTTTAATGTTTAATCCTGCAATTCACTTAGAATTTAAGACTTATGTTCGCACGATATCTGATCGTGCAAATAACATAAAAAAATAGGAGGATTTACACTGTACCGTACAGTAACCTCAGAATCTTAAAGTGTTAGAACTTATAATTGCACAACAGGGTTATGCAAAAGCCTAAAAGTGATATGTGAGGGTTTACGCTGCGTTAGGCAAACCACTTCGAAATCATATGAGTTGTTATTTAAACTAAGGAAAGTGCTTAGTGATATAAATTTGTTTTGACGTTGATCTTCTTAATGTCCTCGTCGTGCTGCCCACTGTATTCGCTCCAAGCTCCTCATCGTAGCACCTTCAGATTCGATATTAATTTTAAAGGTATATGCAATTGTTTAGACAACGCTCTGCTGCCCGGTACCTCCTATAAAACCAACTACTTGCCTCCTATTCTAAGGTATAGTGTGTAAAAGTAGCAGTAGCAGAGAGAAACATAGTAACTGAATCCTTAAGAAATGAACTAGCATGAATTGTATTAATAAAAAAAATACCACTTAGAAAACACAAGAAAAAGCGGCAAATGACCCACGACGAAAGAAAATTAGAGAAAATCGACAGATGACTCACGATAGAAATCTCGAAGTAAAAATGACAAATAATAGCTCAAAGAAAGTCACCAAAAACACGAAAAAATCCCGTGTTAAAGACCACGAGTGCTTTACCAAAAGTTTTGATAAAATCCCACAAAAAATTCGAAGAAATAAAACCGCAAACACTCGGGTAGGGGCTAGGCTCAGATACTATATATTTGTACTCGAGTGATGTCGAAGGATACTGTCGGTCACCCGGATGTACAAAGCCCGTCACTCAACTAGAAGGGTGTCCTACTAAACCTAACTTAGGAGGGTACTTCTTAGCCCGATACTGATAATCAACAAATGGACAATCAAGTTATAATATATTTAAAATTTATATTTTAGCATGCACATGAATTTCAGACAAACAAAAGGAAGTCGTATCAATTTTGTAATAAAAAAAAATATATTTTTTATAAATATTGTATCTGTTTTTATCATATTCTATTCTTATCAGTTTTGAAAAGTTCTGATTGTCTACGAGTCGATGAAGTCGTCAGGCGTAGGACTGCCAACAACCTAAGAAAGTACAGACCCCCCGCTAGTCTTGTGTCAGTGAATGATACTGTCATCTGATAGTTAATCAGATCCCAAGATTGAGTCCTGATGTCGTAGAATGAAATATCATCATGCTCTACTACCGACATGTCTTTGTCATCATCATCCTAAGCCCCTAAACAAAACCGATCTACTTGCGACCTTACTTGATGGTTTCATATATAGCAAAATGTTATTTATGGACGCTTATGTGTCAGATATAAACACAGAAAACCGAACTAAGAAACAAAAAAAAGAATAAAAATGGAGATGAGAGAGAGAAGGAACTGATCCACCCAAAAGATCGAAAAGATGAAGGGTGAAGCGACCCTCAAAACTGTGACGAAAAGATCTGAAAAAGAGATCCCAAGATCATTGAATCAATCCAAGAAGGATATCATTTTCTCAACTTTTATAATTGGATCAACCCAATAAAAGTATCCTCTCCAACTTTTATTTCGAACAAGTCGAAACAAGCCCAAAACTAATGTGACATTTGTACCCACGGCTTCACCACCTATATGTACTCACACACCCAAGCCTGAACCCAAGTGTAGCATTTATGTTATCCAAATTTTAATGTCAAACTTCCAAACTCTTTTATGAATGATAATTTGACAAGTTTTCTTTTAAATTCTTTATGAATCCAATCTATATCATCTCATGTTTTCCAACACAAAGCTGTAGAGGCCTTCAAATTTAACAAATCAAGCAAATCCACTAACGACAACTTTCGGAATTCCCAAAATCTTGGAGACACTAAAGCAATCCAATTCCAACTCCAACCAAAAGCTTTCCATATCATATAAGCACAAAATTATCCAAATAAAACCAAATAAGTGCTCAAGGCCAGGGGCAACAAAGAGGGACAGCCAAGATGAACGGCCAAGTGCCAAAATAATCCCACGGGTAGGGACAAGAAAGAGAACAACCCAACCACAAAACAAGCTCACGGTCAGAAACCACAAAGAGAGCAGCCCAACCCCAAAACAAGCTCACAGTCAGGAGTAGCAGAGAACGGCCAAACAGGGAAAAAGGAAACCAGCTAGGATGCTCACGGGTAAAGGCGGCAGACCAAAATAACTAAACCAGCTTTTCAGCAAAGGGGGAAGCAGGGAACAACCAAACAAAATAAAAGACAACCATGTTAATGCTCTCGGGTAAGGGCAGCAAGAGAGAACCACCACAACATTGTTATTATGCTCCTTTGATATACATAAGAGAGTGAATGAACAAACTCCCATAAACTATCTAGATTGAAACCGTTTTATTGAACAAGACATGATAGTGAATTAATCCATTTATATCAAACATTTCTATATAGAAGTACATATTGAAATAACAAATTTTGGGATGACAAACTTGATTATCAATAACAATCCCCGGAGGTACGTCATATGAAGAACTTCCAACCAAACCGAGCCCAACAAAGAAGCAAGATAAGGAATCGCAACAGGCACACCCGAGCCCAACATGGTGGGACAAGAAAAAAAAGAATCAAACACAGTTTCAGTTCAACTAAACCCAGTAAAAGAGAGCCAATTGATAAGCCTTTGAGCCAAACCAATTCCTTGTCTCAAATCCAATTAAACCAAATATAAAGGCTAAAGAAAAGAATACAGTTTAAGCCAAAACCGTACCCACCAAATGAGAAAAATAGATCAGCATTTCTAGTATGAGTTCAACCCAAAAGAGCCAAAACCGAAACCAGCACAGAGACAAACCGAGCCCAGCACATGGGCCAAACTGAGCCCGACACATGGCCAACCCGAGCCCAGCATAGGGGCAACAGAAAGAATTATGACAAATAAACTGAGCTTAGCAAAGGGAGTATACCAAACCAAATCTCATGCAAAATCGGTCCCCAAAACCTCAGGCCAAATGAGCCCACCAAATTGGCAAAAATAGTACAAAACTTTCAGCCAAAATCCAGCCCAGAAAAAGCCAAAACCGAGCCCACCAAATGGGTAAAACCATGATATAATTTCCGGCTAACAGTTAATCCAAAAGGAAATCAAAACTGAGCCCACCAAGAAGGGCAAGGCAGGGAACCATAACAGACACACCTGAGCCTAACAAGAAGGACAACAAAAATAGAATTCCAGCCAAGATCGCATCCAACAGATGGAATAAAATGAAACACAATTTCAGCTCAAATAAACCCATAAAAAGGGGCCAACGATAGATAAACCTCTGAGCCGAACTGAGCCCAGATTTCAGAACAAATCGAGTCTAATTAAATGGAAAAATAGAGAAATAACATTTTCCAATCAAAATCCAACCCAGAAATAGCTGAAACCGTATCCAATACATGGGAAAAATTAGAGAAGAATTTCCAACAATAATCCATCTCCAAAGAGCTAAAATTGAACCCCACAAATGAGCCAAAACAAATAAAAATATTTCCAACAAGGATCCAACTCCAAAGAGCTAAAACCAAACCCATCCATATGGGGGAAAACAGAGAAACATTTTCAGCTATAATCCAACCTAAAAAAGCCAAAACTGAGCCCATCTATATGGGGAAAAACAGAGAAACATTTTCATCTATAATCAACCTAAAAGAGCCAAAATCGAACACATCCATATGGGGAAATCAGGGCAGAATTTCCAGCTAACATTTAATCCAAAAGAAGCTAAATTCGAGCCCACCAAATGAGCCAAAACAGAGCCACCAAGAATAAGGTTCCATAAAACCTTAGAAATCAAAATTTGCATCCAACATATACTTCGAACAGGGACAGGTAATAAGAAACAAAGATACACAAGTTGGTCCCTAAAACCAATATCCCAAAGCATCGAAAAAAATTCCAGCATATATTTGAACATGAGTAACAACAAGAAGGAATTTCAACATTACATTTCTAGCATATATTCCAAATAAGCAACTATCATCTCATGGCAACAACTGAAATTTTCCAAAATTCTATCTATCATACATTTTGAGCAGAAAAGAGAAAGTATCCATATTATGCTCTATTTTATTTACTGTTTATAGAAACTATCCATGCTTAGATCTCAAAATAGGTCTAAAATTTACTTCCACATGCTTTAGAAGAGAAAAGAAACAATTTCAAGTGCAAATCCGAATGATGCAGATTAGAGGGAAGAAAAGAAATACTTCTTAATGCAGACTTAAAGCAAAAATTTAGAACAAATTTAAGAAAAATGCTTCCTATAGAAATTTTTCTCCCAACACCTTTGAGGAAGCAACGACCCATGAACACCCCAGCACACAAGAACCTAGCCGAAAAGGAAATTCCGCAGAGCCTCTTCTCCTAAAAGCCTCGAACAACAACTAGTGAAAACCTCAGCCTTCCTTTCTCTCAAAAAGTTTTCAACAACTCGGAAAAGTACCCTAAGAAGCCTTTTTATAGGCAGAGATGAGAGGGGGACAACCACCTACCACGATTTTATGGTCAAATCAAACAACGGGAAGGAATCGTCGCCATAAATGAGGAGGAAGTAAAGCCTCGAGAAGAAGAAGGGGTCGGCCAGCCTGGCTCCCACGATTGGAGAATGAAAGGTCGAGCGGCCACGCAATGGAGAAGAAGATTCGTGAGAAAGAGGCGGCCGCGTGGATTGTCCAAGGGAGCTAGGGCACGCAGAGAGAGCAAGTCGAACACCTGACCAAGCCGCGGGGGTCAAATGAAGGTGAAGTGAGGATTAAAATTAATATTATAAATAATAATATAAATATAACGGTATTTAATAATTCAAAAATAAGAATTTGATTTGTATATTTATATTCGTGCGTCACAACATAACAAAATTAATGTCCTTTTTAGGTAATTCTAATGTTCCGGACGCGTTGGTGTGGTCCGTTTTGTCGTCGGATGTCATTTTGACGAATTCATCGATTTGCGGACAATTTTATGGTGTGCGACATTATGGCAATATGAGTGTCTTTTTTAGCTAAAATTGATGTCCCGAAAGCGTTGACGCAGTCCATTTTGTTATTGGAGGTCGTTTGGAGAAGTTCACATTTTGACCCATTCTTTAAGCTCAATTCTAGTCCGATCTTGTGCAACTTAATGAATTTTGTGCATTTTGTGTGTGTGCGTGATGATGAAGTCCTGAAGAGGTTTTCCTAGGGCTTGAGATACTATTGAAAACTTCTCCTTAAGTCTCCATATAATAGTCATTAACCACTCGACCATACAACGATGGTATTGAGATCATCAATGTGAGACATCACAAGAGAAATAGGAAGTGACTGGAATTTCTAAGAGAATGGATTCCAATACTAGTTTTCTAAGATAGTCAATAAGAACCCCTAAAGCTAGATCCTAGGATCCTAAGAAAAAGAGTAATGACCTCAAAATGAGGTCAATAAGCTCATTGTGCTGCGCCTGGTCCGTCGTCCTTCGTCGTACTCGCTGCTCGTTGAAGGACGGTTTTTGGGCACAAACGTTCATTCTTGTGTTCAAGAAGAACTGAAGGGCTCGTCTGCTACCGCTCGCTGTTCCGCCGTTTCTGCTAGAACTGCTCGACTGCTCGTGTCCCAATCGTCGGCGGCAGTCGGCAAGCTGCGCCAATTGTTCCTGCAGTGCTTGTGTGAAGCACGGTAATGACCTTAGGGCTTTCCTACGCCGCCGTCCTCCCCGATGATAACCCCGCCAAAACCTCCAATGCTATAGTGGTTCACAAATGCAACTCTTCTTTCCACCTCGCATATAGCCTGATGTTCCCGCAGATGTACCATGATTCTGTTGCAGGACATGAAGATTGTAATCTCATAAAAAAGTAGAGAAAAAGACGGACAAACAACCAATATTCTTCTCTGACGCTGAAATTTCAAATCGTGCAGAAAAATACAAATTTACACTAGTTGGAAAGTTCCAATTAGGTCGCCCTAATATGAAGTTTATCAGAAAGACTTTTGAAGATTTCAAACTAGTTGGGGCTTGGCAGGTGGGTTTTTTCAACGGAAGACATGTTATAATACAACTGAGCATAGAAGAAGAATATACAAGAATTTTCTCAAAGAAATTCATCACAATTGAATGAAATTGCACGAATGAACCCCTAATTTTGATCCCAGTCAAGAAACCCCAATTGCACATATCTGGTTTTCATTACATGAACTCAAGCTTCAATTCTTTGACTTAGCTATCTTATATGCAATTGGGATTATCTTTGGAAAACCTTTGCAGGTAGACATACATACAGTTCACTTCTCAAGACTCTCTATTGCAAGAATTTTGATTGAAAGAGATATTACACTACCAGATGTTGAAGAAGTCTGACTTGGCTCTGCTCACAATAATTATTAACAAAAAATCATTATAGAACAAAAACCTTACTACTGCAAGCACTGCAAGATGTTTGAACACCCGCAAGAGAAATATTTGATATTGCACCCACAGTTAAGAACCAATAGTCAAAAGCAGAAACATGTTGTTAGTGCACCCCACGTGCTTGAACACGCTCCCAACAAACTTGATGACAGCCAACCTGAAGAGGGAATCACCACAAGATAGGAGTTGGTGTCTGCCACTGGGAATCCTTCTCCTGACCATACTATAAGAGATAATGTTCGGACCAAAAATTAGGATAGCCCCGCAACTCCTATTCAGGAAGCATCAGGTGCAGAGGTGACAATTCACACTTCACATACACTGGATCCCATCACTGTGGCAATGACTGCCTTTCCTTCTACCGCGGTTCTAATATCTAGTCAGACCGAGGATCACATGAGCCAGTCTTCAGATGAAAAATGACAGGTTTACACTTCTCGGCGGAAGAAGAAGGCTGAGGACACACTCCAACTTAGAAACTTAATGGATAATACTTTGGTTACTCTTGACAATGACACGACACTTCAAAGTTTGTTATCTGGCTCCGCTCCCAAAACTAGAAGAAGAGGCAAGACTAAACTGGCTCATCCCTAACTATTTGTTTTCTGCATGTTTTAAATTTTTTGAGTCTATCTATATATTTTTATTGGGGTATTACTGTACTTGGTATCGTATGGACCATCTCATACAACATTTATGTATCTTTTCTATTTCAATAAAACCAGCCCTTGAATTTTTCATAATATATGTGTGTGTGTGTGTGTGTGTGTATATATATATATATATATATATTAGAAACCCCAAATGCTAATATATTAAATAGAAAGAAAGATATAGATATAATGTGTGAGATGGCCCAAGCATGACACCATGCCCACACAATAACCACAAATGGTTCCAAAACTAGAAAATACAGAAAAATGCATGAGAGACGTAAAAGAAAAAGCCTAAAAGTGCTGAAGTATATAATATCAGCTGGCTAGAAAGCGACCCAATTTGGCATTGCCTCTGCCTCTAGTTCTAGGGAAGGAGTCAGCTAATAAATTGGTAAGATGAGTGTCTTGGCCAGTAGTAACCAATGTATCATCCAATAAGTTTTCGAGCTCAAGTCGGCCTCAATTCTTCTTCTTTCTCCTGGAATAGACCTGTCATTCATCATCTGAATAAATGGCTTAATAAACTTTTTAATTAAAAACATAATAAAAGTAAAAATTAAGTTAAAGTGTATTAAAGTATATTAAGGACGAAAATTTAGTAAATCAAAAAATGTTTTTCTTTGATAAGAATATTCAAATATAGGTGTGTGAGATATTTTGATAAATTTTTAATGAATATTTTTAAAATACGATCGCCTTAGTGATCTTAATATCGTTAATAATAGCAAACTTTTTTATTTTTACCGACACATTAATAAAACAAAAGTTGGACTTTAAAGAAAATGAAGTTTGGAAAATCAGTATGACTTGATATTTCAATATGTGTAGAAATTTTTAGGAGACTTTCTTGGCCTAATAAACCTTTTAATATTATTTTAAAAACTAAATAAATGTCTGAGGAGTTTATGAAAAATATTTTGGTTCCAATTTTTAACAATAAAGGGAATGCAGAAGAGTGAGAAATTATAGAGGACTTAAGTTAATGTGTCAAACATTAAAATTATTGGAGAGAGAAATTGAACATAGGTTAAAACGCGATAAAAAAATTTCTTAAAATCAGTTTGGATTTATGATGGGAAAATCTACCATGGAAGCTATACATTTATTGAGAGGTTTGATGGAAAAGTGCAGCGATAGTAAAGAGTTTCTACATATGATTTTTTTTTTATTTAGAAAAAAATTATGATAGGATCCCAAAAGAAGTAGTTCAGAGAGTTCTAGAAAGAAAGGTGTTGATATGGCTTATATTCAAGTCATAAAAGACATGCAAGCTAGAGTTGTTACTTGTGCTTGAACAGAAAGATGAATGAGTAAGTATTTTTCAATTTCAGTTGGATTACAATAGAATTCAGCTTTAAGCCTATATTTTTTTGGTTTAGCTATGGATGTTCTTATTGGACATTTACAGGAGGATGCACTTTGGTGTATGTTTTTCACCGCTAATATTATTGTGGATAAGACTAGAGAAAGAGTATAGAAAAAATTAAACTATACAGGTCAACTTTTAAAGGCTTTGTTTGAGTAAATCTAAAACTGTAATTTTAGTAGTAGTGGATCTAGTGGTGAGGTTATAAAAATGAGCGATCAAGTCATTAAAATGAGTGAACATTATAGATATCTCAGGTTATTGTTCAAAGTGAAGGTGATATAGATAGAAATGTTCATAGAAGAATTCAAGTTGGATAGTTGAAGTGGAGGAATGCATCGAGCCTATTGTGTGATAGAAAGGCACCGCTTAGACTTGAAGAAAAATTTTATAACATGCCAGTGAGACCTACAATGCTTTATGACAAAGAATATTGGCCCATAAAAGAGAAGCATAAAACCAAGTTAAATGTTGTAGAGATGAGAATGCTTTAGGTGGATGAGTAGCTTTATAATTAGAGACAAAATTCGAAACAAATATATCCGTGAAAGAGATAGTGTAGCTCTAGTGGCAGACAAGATTAGAGTCTTATTAAATGATTTGGTAACATTAATCATCGGCCATCTAATGGCCCAATTAGGAGAGTAAGTGTTTTAGATTTGACTATGCTAAGAAAGATAGAAGCAGACCTAAAAAGACTTGGGCATGTTGTATAAAAAATAATCTTAATTTATTAGAATTAAATGAAAATATGACACTCAATGGGATAAAATGGAGAAAAAATATTCATGTAGTCAGCCTCACTCAGTGAGATAAAGTTGTCGTTGTCGTCGTCGTTGTTATTGGCATAATATGAGGACGCAAAGCTGAAATGTCAATAATTTTCAAAAATTCTCAGAAAGTAACTATGAAGCAAATAAGAACTGCATACCCTTTATCAAGGCAAAAAAGGCTGCAAACCAAGAGTGTAATGTAATATTTGGGTACTGAAGCAACAGTGGCATGAAGAGAAATATCACCGCCGGAAGATTGTGAAGTAAAAGTGCTGCCTTTCTCGAGTAAAAAATCTGTAGCATAGAAAGTTGCTAAGCTATGTAATTTAAACTTACACATTAACCCTCATTAATCAATAGAATACAAGGAATTGTACCCCATATCATTCAGCTTAAATCACAGGTATGATGTAAGTACCATAAAGAGAGACAGGTAGTCAAAGTATACAGCACGATCATCACTGTTCTTTGTCGCAAAATCTTCCAGATTTCTCTGTTTAGCATCGAGCAGCTTTGCAGAACTTGCAAATGCATCAAGCAAGCGGATTATATTCTCACCACGTGCTTGGATGCTTCCAGGTCTGGTGTAAAATAGTCAAATATTTTAATCGAAAAAAATGATAATAAATTCAGGATTAATCAACAAGATAAAAGAAAAATACACAGTTCAGCACATACAATAATCTTTCTACTGTATCATAAGATGTGTGATAGTAATAACCGCCCAGGACAAAGATGATGTCAAGTCCTGGAATATTGCTATAATCTTCAGCAAGAATTCTGAAATCAGTATCTCCAGGTATTACACCAAACACATCCTTAAAAAGGAAAAAAAAAAGGAAAAAAAGCATACGAGGGATTAGATATTATGAACAAGAAGTAGATGGGTAGGAAAATGAATGGAGAAAGAGAACAAAGAAAAAAGGCTTTGTCAAGAAAATACTGACACAAGGAGTTTCAGTCATTTAATACAAGCTCGCGATTACATAAAAACTCCAACATGTAAACAAGGATTCTGCTCCTTCAATTATGTCCTAAAACTATGTTTTTTTAATATCACACATAATGCAAAAGTTATCTTTACTTTTTTTTTAATCCCTCAACAGAAGCATCAAAACATGAAACAATCACTGCAGTTACACACAGCTAGCCCAACATCAACATTCAATTGATTTTAAGATGCCTAGGAATTCACAATAAAATCTACTCATGCTTTAATCAAGTAGCCGCATCCCACACCGGGCAAGATTTAATCAGAAGTTGCGATCAAGGATGCCAAGATTTTTTCCATCAGACAAAATATTCATTATTCATGATTCCAATAATGTTTACCTTTTAGCAACAACTACAAAAGATTTGAATACCCAATTTAATAAGAAAAAATGCAAGAGAAGAGTAATAGTGTAAAAAGTATATGATCTGCACACAGGAAGAGAAATTAAAAGAGTCGATATAATCAAGTAAGAATTTTAAAATGCTAACAAGGATCTTTAATGACCCAACAACCAGTGCAAAAATTTATGCTGAAAAAGGAATGCAGTGAATTTGCAATATTTTGGAGTTGTTTGGTTTGGTGTAAAATAAATGTAGGAGTTAGTTTATGATTTTATGTTTGGTTTGAAAAAAATGGAATCTATGTAAAGCACCGACAACTGCAGAAGGCTGGCTACTATGGTGGTGACTAGCTGCAATTTGCAATTCATTTGAAAATCTGCAATACAAAAATTTTGAATTATATGGCGAATTCCAAATTCACCATAATTTAACACTATTTCATTTTCATCTAATCAAATACTAAAATTTTAAAAACCCCTACATTTCATTCACACTACAACACAAATTCAGTGAACCAAACAGCCCCTTAATCAAAGAAACTTAGTCTATCAACAAAATAAAAAAAATAATTGCTCCATGTCCTTCAGGATAAAATTGATGAAATTGTAAAAAACTTTAGCTGATCAAGTAGGAAATTTTATTTGAAAACCTGCATGTTGAGACAATTTAGAAAGATTCAACAAGAGCGTTTAGTTCTGTTGAACACATGGGAGTCTAGATTTAGAAAGAATAAAATGCTCATATCTTACAGACCACATAGATCTCTTTCAACATACAATAGAGATAAAACAAAGAGCAAAATTCTTGTATTTTCTTTCTAAGAACTTTAAAAGCTTTTAAAAAAAGTGATTGTTGAAGAATGTATCAAGTAAATCACAAATATAATAAAAGGCTCAAACAAACTACTGCGTGCTCAAAATCATGTCATTAAATAGAGAGATTTTAATCACATGTGCTCTAAATACAACAACAACAACAACAAACTTTTATCCCACTAAGTGGAGTCGGCTACATGAATCCTTTTTCACAATTGTATCATATTGAGTGTCATATTTTCATTCAATTCTAATAGATTACGATCATTTTTATACAATATTCCCAAGTTTTTTTAGGTCAACATCTACCTTTCTTAACGTAAGTTGAATATAAAATATCTACTCTCATAACAGAATCATCAGATGGTCAACGTTTAATGTAACCAAACCATCTAAAAAATGACTCTTCAGTAATCTTGTCTACAACGGATAGATTAGTTTTGCATTTTGTCTCTAAGTGTCAAATCACTCATCCTCGTAAACACTCTCATCTCAGCAACACTAAACTTTGTTTTGTGCTTCGCTTTTAAAGGCCAACATTCCGTGTCATAAAGCATTGCAGGTCCCACCGCCGTCTTATAAAATTTTCCTATAAGCCTACGCGGTACCTTTCTATCACACAATATGCCTAATAAAAATTGTAGATAATTTCTAAGTTAAGGCAACTTTGTGAGAATTTGTTAACAATGAATAAACAAAGAGGCCTAATAAGCTTTGATATCTCCTCTTCAATAAAGAATAGTAGGTTTAAAGCATGCCCAAGTGAGTAAGTAAGAGAGGAAATAACATAATAGAGGTGCAAAAAATGAGAGAAGGGAACCGGAAAACCTTAACTCTTCTGTGAATAAGAAGAAGAAATTATCATACATCCAAAACAAGCAATAAAGGCGAGGCTCCCAATCTAACCTCAAGTGATAGGAAAAATATCAAGGTTGTCAGCATTGGAAGAACACAAAAAATGCATAACGACAGATAAGATTCATGCCATTAGTGCGGGCATTGCATGCTTGTATTTATGTGCCAATATGTTTATCCATCCAGATGAAATCATAGAAAATAAATATAACCCTCTAACTCCAAGTTATATTCTCTATACCACTCACAAATCAAATCTGTTTAGTTAATGTGATATCATGAATTCAAGACAAAGTTGTACAGACCTTTCACTTACATAATGGACAAAATTACCGCACATCATAATTGGAGAGTAACCTAAATCAATGAAGCTCCCCACAACAAATCAAGTAGGAAGTGGAAGGCTCCAAATCACTGATGATAGACAATATTATCAGAAGAATATAACCAAAGGGCTCAACAACCACACATATTTAAATTGCACAAATTTTAAATTCCTAAAGAGTCAATTTTTTTGATCGATCATAAAGTTTCAAGGTCATGTCAGAGGATTTTCAAAACTCAAAATGCTTCAACAAACCAGGGTGAAAAAGTGTAAAGAAAAAGCTAGTAGAATAGCCGAAAGCTCAAGTGGGGTAGAGGTGGCTCCGCTTTTGAAAGTACAAATAGTTTCCTCACAAACACCAAAAAGTAGAATCACATAGGGCAAACCCCACTCAACACCCTTGATGGTCAAGCTGGACTTTCAAAGTACCTCCAACAAAACAAAACTCTCCAATATAGCCAAAGAGACTTCAAGCAATTCAAGAAGTATATGATTAGCTGAAGATAACCACATAACAAGCCTCAACTTCAATTCCATTCTTCACCCCAATGAAGATCAGTCATAATAGAATAACTTAAGGGGTTCATCACCAAAATCAAGCATTAGTCATAAAGATAAACACTTTGAGCCATGCTCCCCAATGATAGGCACAGTTATCACCAATCATAACCAAAAAAGATCATTGTATAAAAGAGCTCGCTAAAGTTCCAAGACACTTCAAGCCAATCTATCTATCAAGCAAGGTCATATATCCCAGTTATAATCCAACCCACAATACATGTTGTAATCGAACATTGGGGAAATAAAAATATAATGCCATATATCTACATAGATATATATATTTTTTGAGAAAGCTCAAAAGCTAATATATTAAATATAAAGAAGGATACAGATAGACCGTGTGGGAGGGCCCAAGCATGACACTCTGCCAACATGATAACCACAAATGGTTCCAAAAAGAGAAAATACAGAAAAATACATGAGAGACAAAGAAAAAACCAAAAAGCGCGAAAATACGTAGTATCAAGTAGCTAGAGAGCGGCCCAATTTTGCCTTGCTTCTGTCTCGAGTTCTAGGAAAAGAGTCAGCTAATAAATTGGAAATATGAGTGTCATTGCCAGTAGTAACCAATGTATCGGCCAATAAGTTCCCGAGCTCGAGTCGGCCTCCATTCTTCTTCTTCCTCATGGAATAGACCTATCATTCCTCATCCGAAGATTGGCTCACCTGATGAGTGGAAAGTTCTAAAGGGTGTCAGACATGTGTAAATTGTTGAACATTAGAAACAACTACTTGTTGTACCAGTTGATCTTTTTCTAGATCAAAAGAGCACTTTCATGTGTCTTGACATGTAAGTGAGTCTTCTTCAATAACAGTGAGTGGTATAAACACGTTTGGATTTGTACCTGTAGTATGGTGTTATTCATCAGGAACTGTGGCGTTGGAAAGAAGATCGAGTTGCACCTTCTCAGCAGGGATGGTAGATGGCTGAACTTTAGCGATATCCGACCTTAGAGGAAGATGCATATATATATATATATATATATATATATATATATATATATATATATATATATATATATATATATATATATATATATATATATATATATATATATATATAT
>JXCR01077499.1:301121-322283 GCA_002079205.1 Phalaenopsis hybrid cultivar
ATATATGTATGTATATATATATATATATATACATATATATATATATATATATATATGTATGCATAATCCTTCGTAAGCAAAAATACAATGTCGACGAAATCCATAAGCTAATAATATTTTGAATTCAATGTAAATAATTGTCGACAAAGTTCAAAGCACTGAGATCCCATAAAACTAAAAATAATTATACCTAGAACAGTTGTGATGGCATAAACATGGTAAATCATAATTGGAGAGGTTCACAAACAATTTATGCTTCCAATAATGGATCAAAAAAAATACCTCAAGTTATAACTCGATGGTGGGTTCAATAGTTAAAAAATTATAAATGAGGGATTGATCGGAAAATTTAGCCCCTAAATTCAAAGCAAAAAAAAAAAAAAATCAATTACTTTTTCTTGATTATTGACACAAATCAAACATATCAAAACCACAATAATTTCATATAAGTATATCTACAACATATACACATTCGTTATGAGGACGGTTTACCATAGATGACAAATTTTAGTTTTAACAAAACTCATAAAATACTAATGTCATCTCAAAAATTTTAATTGGAAGATACTAAAAATCCCATGCTAATTAGGACATGGTTAGTTGCTTTTTATGATTATGGACTCCATTACATTATGATTATGGCATAAGCTTGAAAGCTCCTCATGGCTAAGCTTATGAGTTGTAAGCCAAAAGATACAGCCGATAAGGCATGAAACACTCTACTGGTCAGGCCAACTTTAAATCAGCACCATCAACAAGCTTTCACTCCAGACCTATGAGGACATAATCATTGAAACAGCCTATGATTACCAATAAGGATCTCTCAATTAGATTGAATTAATTACCTCAGTTTAATAAATAAACTAGAATCCAAAACAATTTCGGATGCTAAAACCATTGAATCCAAATTGGGTTTGACATGAGTTTGTTGTCATGAACCTACCATTTGCTCTAAAAACAATAATAATATTTTGTTCTCTAATAAAAATTGTTGCTATTAAGGCAAAATATTATAGTCTATATGCTAACCTTTAATCAATATATCTATCTCGTGGCAAGATGGGTAATTAATCTTAGGGATTTGCAAAATGGAAAATTTTGAATAAAGTCACAAAATTCAAGTAAGCGAAATCTCTAAGTAGTGTCTTATATGATATACAATGTCTTTTAATATATCAACGTGGAATCACTCTAACAAGAAACAAATTCAAGTGAAGATATTAGATACAACATATTTCTAATGCCGTTAGAGATGATTTAATTTTCATTTTTTGGCCATTTGCATAGCCAATTTATCTTAACACTTTAATAACACAAAATTCTAAGTACTTTGTTAGGAATGATTTTGCTTTTCATTTATGGCCAATCATATAGGCTCTTTATTTAGCACTTTATGTGAGTGCATATTTTTTATAGCACTATAGACTATTTTTGTGGAAAATCTAATCAATCAGTTTTGAAGCTCGACACATGGGTACTCAAATAAGAGATTCGCTATATAAAGATATTGGGTAAAACTGACACAAAATAAAAATAATAATAATAATAAATAATAAATAAAAAATCCTTTGGTCAAATTCCATGCTCATCAACATATTGAAAAATATTAAGAATCAAATCCAAAGGAGAGGAGAGCTTGCTAGTTTAGCCTCGTAAGTATTCTTATGTAACCTTAAGCATGTATTAGTCGAAGGAAACAATCTAAGGTTTAAGTGCATAATCTAAGAGACTTAAAGGACAGCGACTTTAAGAAAAATGTAATCATTTACAAGATCAAGTAAATACCAAGTAGCTAAATCTCAAAATTTATAAATGGCTCATGTAGTAGACATTTCCTCCATCCCGAAAGTCAGTCCTCTGTAAGGCATCAAGACCAAGAATAATCAGTTCAGTCCCTACTACCTAGAAACAAAGACACAACTGAAGAGAAATAGAAGTGGCAAGAGGCATTGCAACCAAGTCATCATGCTAAAATGCAACAAAGAGATTAGGCAAGGAGCATTGCAACCTAGTCACCATAGCAGAGCCATCTATTATGATGCTACTCCAATCAATGAGATAGTTAAAGCAGTAGTGGCTTTTATGAATGTTGAAAAGTGAGTATATGACAACTTAACCAAAATATTTGCAAGGCTTAAAGGAATATTTTGAAAGAGGCTCTCTGGCGCGTCTAGCAGAGTGGCCAACACCAACCTCACGTGTAAAACCGACAAAAGAAAAAAAAGAAAGAAAAATCAGAAAGGAAAGAGAGAAAGAAGAAAAGAAAGGTAAAAACATGAGGTCCAAAAACTAGAGAAATCTAAGCATGTAAAGTGAATAGCTTGGAGAAAAACTAGCCATTTAACTTATACTAAATTAAATGACTACAAAACATCATACCTAACATGGTCTACAATACTCTTTCAAGACCAAATATTTGATCCATTTGAAGCAGGTCCTTCTACAAAAGGGGAAAACTAAAAGAGGGTGTAAAATCAATGAAATGGCACACCACCTACACCTACAACACTAATAAAGGCATGCATAAACTTGTTACTGCTAACCTACCTTTAACATTCTATGGCGGTGTCAAACATAACGCCCACATACTCCAAGTAAAATAACAAACAAGAAAGTAGTATCTCTATCCTTATTTTCTTGTTAAAAAAAAAGAATCTTTGATGTGCTCCCTTAAAATTTTAAGAAATACTTGACCTCTATGCAAATATAGGTGTANTTAAATATTCACATTGCTATATAATGGATTACCAGTATGGCAGAAGCAAATATTGCGGAGCATGCAGTCAGGGATCCAGGTCTGCTGAGAAATTCAGAGTATGGCAATTGAAATTCTTTAGATTTAGCTGAAAGCAAAAGCAAAGATCACAAGATGTCAAAAAATCGGGAAAAGAAAATAAACAGTTTAAGATAATTAGGGAACCAAATTCGTTAAGGTCTCACAACGGAAAGACAGGAGCAGCACTAAGATTTTTGCAAATAAATTAACACGTTTGACACTAGCAAAACATAGCAAGGATTACAATGGCTGTTTTAGCTTTTGAAGGAATCAAGGGGAATGGAGACTGATTTAATTCACAATTTCATGTTTGATATTTAGTTCCTACGCAATTTAGTGGTTGGATTTATCAAGGGAATGTTAGACAAGCTCATTTTTTTCATTGACAATTCAAGAGCTAATCCTCGTGTAAAAGATGAAGAAAATTTTATTAGAACATCATTGTAACTTATATATTCCCTACAATAAAGAAATAAACACCCAAATTCTTATCCATGTAATAAAAAAAAATCACTACACTCTTCCATCAAACAAGTAGATGAAACAAAAATTTAACTAAATTTCTCTATTTTTATTTCATTTCTCATTCAAATCTTTTGAACCAAACATGGCTTATATTTTGACACCTTGATATATAAATATACCCAGGCTCATTTGGCTGCTTGAAATTAGAAACATGTTTTGAAATTGATAAATTTATCAAATCGCTTCCNTCACTACACTCTTCCATCAAACAAGTAGATGAAACAAAAATTCAACTAAATTTCTCTATTTTTATTTCATTTCTCATTCAACTCTTTTGAACCAAACATTGCTTATATTTTGATCCCTTGATATATAAATACCCAGGCTCATTTGGCTGCTTGAAATTAGAAACATGTTTTGAAATTGATAAATTTATCAAATCGCTCCCCTTTGGTTGGATGAGGTTAGAAATTAATATAGATTCTAAACTCTACAAATGCCTTCAAAATTAAGCAAAAATGATGATGTTAATTTCACACTCAAATCAAGTGAAAACATAATCATCTTTTTTTTTTTANCCCCTTTGGTTGGATGAGGTTAGAAATTAATATAGAATCTAAACACTACAAATGCCTTCCAAATTAAGCAAAAATGATGATGTTAATTTCACACTCAAATCAAGTGAAAACATAATCATCTTTTTTTTTTTAAATATGCTTTCCAATTACAAGCAACAAAATAAACCTATTTAAAAGCTAGCATTAACAGAGGACTCTCCGATATCTGTTTCCGTAATCCCATCAAAAGCTAAATAGTACCTCATAAAGGTCTTAAAAGTTAGTAAAATGCAAAAGAAAGTACGATTGGACGTAAAGCTAAAGTAAAGTATAAGGCTAATGCTAAACCTCACCATAACAGCAACGCCAGACTCAGAAAACCGGGGAATGCAGATTAGTCTCACCAGTTGTTTCTCAGGTCCTATAACAAAGCTGAGGCGATTTAAGTAAAAGTAAACGAGCTAAAAATATAAAATTAAGCATTGAGAGCAAAAAATNTAAACGAGTTAAAAATGTAAAATTAAGCATTGAGAGCAAAAAATACCCTGTAATAAACGAGTTTCATATTTTTCCTGATTTCCAACAAAGTAAACGTTTGGACAGCTCTCAATGAAGAAAGGATCCTTTTCAGTAAAGGGGTAACAACCTGAGGGGATAAACAAGAAGCATTCAAAAGAAATAAGATAAAAAACAATGAAAAAAATTCTTTGCAGGGAATCATGCTAATTTCACATAATTGCACGCAATTTTAAACATAAATTTGACTGGAGCACAGTTAGAAAAATTGAACAAAATGAAGGTATCATTCTACTTGAACTGCCTGAGATGCTCAAATAACCTGAGCAAACACATTTAAATTAGGAAATAAGTAGTAGCTAATCATACCAAGGGTGTTAGGCGCAGTAGGAGCCAGATGCCTGCATCGCAACGTCCTCNTATAAACAAGAAGCATTCAAAAGAAATAAGAAAAAAAACATTGAAAAAAAATTCTTTGCAGGGAATCATGCTAATTTCACATAGTTGCACGCAATTTTAAACATAAATTTGACTGGAGCCCAGTTAGAAAAATTGAACAAATGAAGGTATCATTCTACTTAAACTGCCTGAGATGCTCTAATAACCTGAGCAAACACACTTAAATTAGGGAATAAGTAGTAGCTAATCATACCAAGGGTGTTAGGCGCAGTAGGAGCCAGATGCCTGCATCGCAACGTCCTCTCAACAAATTCAAGCTTAGTCTTGGCACTGGAATACTTATCAAGATCATCAATGTTTTGACCAGATGTTCCAAGGAACCTAAATTTTTTCAGCTTCGTAAATGCAACATCTAGAGAAGGTAAACCCGAATATAATAGGCATAGAACTTACTGAAAACCATCAAGTTCAAATTGATGTGGATTTGTGCATGAGAAGAATGTATTATAAGCAGATGCTCCAGGGAAAAGGCATTGATGCAGTGGCTGAAAAAAGTAAAATGTAATCAAATATGAAGTGGACATCAGAGCTCGATGGTTCTCAAATTGAAGCATCCAGTACATATGCTTGCTTGAAAGTGATTTAACACATAAAAATACATGATACAAAATGAAGAGAATAATTCAATCAAAAAAAGATTCACAAAATATTGACATACTAAAAAAAAGGTATACTCCAATACAAATATGCAAATTGAAATATTAGGCACACAAGAAAAATAAAACAAAACTGTCACATAGTCATAATGAGTATGCATCATTGAAAGACTGGGGTGGCAGCCACAAGAATGCACGTGTATAAGAGTATAGACGATCAAAATTTGATCCCGCGTATACGCACAGAAGTGAATGAGCAGATCCAGCTAACTAACCTGTATCATATGATACTTTGGAACTATGGATGGCACACTAACATGCAGTGAAAGAGAAATATTCCCAAGATTAGCAGCACATAATCATGGCATATAACTTGATGCAGCATCAACCAGCATGCAAAAATACACGAACATCTACACATACATTTTAGTCAACCAAAAGAATATTATATGAGGTGAGTACCTGTTGTGGTAAAAAAAAATTTGCAGGGTCTGTAGGGCCTGGCATCATATCCAAAGGCACAGCTGCAACAAGCTGCACCATATAGTAACACAATGAAAATAATATTTAGGAGTAATGAAAGAATAGACTATGGATAGGAAGGCACAGTCAAAGCAAATGTCAGAACTTTAAAAATGACCATGGGTAGTTTTTAAACCTGTGTTAGTAGGATATCAATCTCCTTAATTGNTGGAACATGAAAATAAAATAATGTAATTATCATGGAGAACTTTATCAACTTTTAAAAAGAATAAAGGCTTATATTATTGATCAAGATGAATTGGAGTTGATAGACAAGCAAGCACTTGGGAGTCATTAGCCCATCCCCAACCATGAATATTGTATTCAACATTTTCAATGACAATACCATGAAAATTCTGATCAGTCATCACAAACATGTATAAGAATCCATCTGCTATTAATGTTGTCAATAAAGTATATCTCAATGCACAATTTTTTTAATCTCTAGATGTCTGAAGGAGCCTCCGTTATTAAGCACATCATAGAAATCAACTCGAACTCAAATTAATTGAGCTCGATAAACATCAACTTTGATGACAAAATTAATTCTTATTGCTCCTTGAAAGTTGAAACTAAATGAAATAGTAATAATTGCCAGCAGCTTTATAGATCAAATAAATTGAAGTTAAATGATGTAACAAACATCATCCTTAAAATGATATCTAATGACATAACACAGGTGAAATTTCTTCTTTTGCTTTGAATAATGATAACATAGCAAGTCTTCAAAAAGTAATCATCAAAGTAAGTAGATCCAAATCAATAAATAAGAACCAAAATACATATCAAAATAGAAGCAAATTTGAGATCACCCGGGCAGATGTTGGTAATATGAAAAGCCATAACATATAATGAAAGATTGTTACAACAAACAGGAATAAGAGTAAAAGCAGAAAGAAGAAATTATGAATATTGCTATTAAAGAAATTCATGATGCATTGATCCTTAGTACTGAAAGTCCAATCATGAGTATTGAACTCATCTGTATGATTCTACTCGTCTTCTCATAAAAATTTAATGATAAATTACTCTGCATGAAAACTTGGCACAATATTTCCTGCTGACAATGCGCCCTTGGATTTTATAGGCTAAGGTCAGATGCATTTCTAACCTAAGAAAAATATGATTTTTATAGGGCAGCTTACACTAGAAGAATGCAATGACATATTCAATACTAATAGCTAGAAGGTGACCAAAAATGCTACAATGGTTTCCTGATAAAATAATATCGATATACTCTACATGATCACAGGTGCAGAAACAATGAGAATTACAAATGTCAAATACATAAAATAACATCTAGCATCAAAAGATTAGGCCACATGCTGAGAAGAGCTTAAAATTCCTTGATTCTCAAAAATAATTCAAATTTAAAATCTAGTAAATCTTGCTTTTGTGAAAATAGATTTTAGAAAGCAAAGAAGAATAGCTTCTAAAAAAATTAAAGTAAAATTTAAAACTAAAAATCTAGAACTACATATAGATGTCCAAAAGCCTTCCCCATCCCATCTCTAAGAGGCTCAATATCCTATGCCACATTCATAGATAACTGTCTCAGAAAGATATGAGTTTCATTTCTTCAAAATAAATCTGATATTTTTAATAATTTTGTAAGATGAATATGTTTAACTGCAACAGTGACCAACAAAAATATTAAATTGCCACGAATCTACAATGATAGAGAGTATAAACGTAGAATTCAATAATTACTACACTGTTGATAGGATTCTTACGATAATAATGATCACAGGAACTCCTCAATAGAGTAAAGTCACTAAAGAGTACAACAATAACAAAGCTTTAATCTCACTACGTGGGGTCGGCTACATGAATCCTTTTTCTCCATTGCGTCCTATTTAGTGTCATATTTTCNCAACAACAACAACAACAAAGCCTTAATCCCACTACGTGGGGTCGGCTACATGAATCCTTTTTTCACCATTGCGTCCTATTTAGTGTCATATTTTCATTTAGTTCTAGTAAATTAAGATCATTTTTAAGATTGCGTCCTATTTAGTGTCATATTTTCATTTAGTACTAGTAAGTTAAGATCATTTTTAATACAATAAGCCCAAGTCTTCCTAGGTCTACCTCTGCCTTAACACAAGTTGAATCTAAAACATCTACTCTCCTAATCGGATCATCAGCTGGTCGACGTTTAATGTGACCAAACCATCTAAGACGACTTTCTCAAATTTTGTCCATCACAGGAGCTACACCAACCCTATCACGAATATATTCATTTCGCATTTTGTCCTAAGTGTAAAGCCACTCATCCACCTAATCATTCTCATCTTGGCAACACTTAACTTATTATTATGTTGTCTCTTTTAAAGGCCAACATTCAGCGCCATAGAGCATTGCAGGTCTCACCACCGTTTATCCTTCTCTTTTAAAGGCCAACATTCAGCGCCATAGAGCATTGCAGGTCTCACCACCGTCTTATAAATTTTCCTTTAAGTCTAAGCAGTACTGCCATAGAGCATTGCAGGTCTCACCACAGTCTTATAAAATTTTCCTTTCAGTCTTAGCGGTACACCATGATCTCGGCAACACTTAACTTATTATTATGCTTCTCTTTTAAAGGCCAACATTCAACGCCTGATCTCGGCAACACTTAACTTATTATTATGCTTCTCTTTTAAAGGCCAACATTCAGCGCCATATTCGGTAACACTTAACTTATTATTATGCTTCTCTTTTAAAGGCCAACATTCAGCGCCATAGAGGTACACAACAACAACAAAGCCTTAATCCCACTACGTGGGGTCGGCTACATGAATCTTTTTTCTCCAATTATTGAATCCTATTTAGTGTCATATTTTCATTTAGTTCTAGTAAATTAAAATATTTTTTCATACAGTAAGCCCAAGTCTTCCTAGGTTTACCTTTGCCTTTCTTAACATAAGTCGAATCTAAAATNCATATCATCAGCAAAAAGCATACACCAAGGTATATCCTCTTTTAGATGTCCAGTAAGACCATCCATAACTAAAGCAAAAACTGAATACGTGGAGTCCAAAGGAAGGAACAGGTAGGGGATGTCATAGATCCTGAGGAGAATCCCAGTGACTTCCCAAACTATCCTACTGTGTGGTTGCATTTTTAGAGATTATGTTATTTAAATGTTCAATCCTGCCAATTTTATTATTTGGGACTTACATTTACATAATACCCGATTATGCAAATAACCCACAGAGAAAGGAGGGTTTACGTCGTACCACACAACAACCTCAGAACCTAAAGCGAGTTAGGACTTCATGTTGCACAACCTTGATTGTGCAGAAGCCTAAAAAAGGGAGTGTGAGGATTTACGTCGCGTTAGGCGAGCTACCTCGAAGTCCTATGGGTTATTATACTAGGAAGGGTACTAGGAAGGGATAATGCTGAAGAAGATCCTCTGCTCGCTCTAAGCTCCTCGTCCTGCTGCCCACAAAGTTGGTTCCAAGCTCCTGTCGTCGCGATGACTCTAGGGTTTTAGTGTTTGAAATTGGTGATTTGTGCTTAACAGTTTTGGTTTCAATGGGGGGGGTTCAAGTTGATTAGAGCGANACTTTGAACAACGGACCCAAGATATCTAAATCTTTCACACCATTTAATAATTTGATCACCCAAAGTCACACTTCTGTCACTAGAGCTACTACTATATGACTACTAAAATTACATTCCATGTATTTAGTTTTAGTTCTACTTAAATGAAGGCCTTTAAACTCCAATGTAGACCTCCATATTTCAAGTTTTTATTGGGTTTTTTCTCTCGTTTTATCCACGAGAAGGATATCAACAGCAAAAAACATAAACCAAGGTACATCTATAACAGCAAAAAACAAAAGGATATCAACAGCAAATTACATTCCAAGACCATCTATAACTAAAGCAAAAAGTTATGGGCTTAAAGCCAATCCCTGATGTAGGAAAATATTTGGTCAATCCTCCTTCAGTTTGAACACCAGTAACAGCTCTAGTATACATATCTTTAATGACTTGAATATAAGTCATATCAACACTTTTCTTCTCAAGAACTCTCCAAAGGATATCTCTTGGAACTTTATCGTAAGCTTTTTCTAAATCAATAAAAATCAAATGTAGATTCTCCTTATTATCTCTGAACTTCTCCATCAAACCTCTCAATAAATGTATAGCTTCCATAGTAGACCTGCCCGACATAAATCCAATTTGATTATGAGAAATCTTTGTCATGTGTCTTAACCTAAATTCAATTACCCTCTCCGATAACTTTAAAGTATGACACATCAACTTAATTCCTCTATAATTTGCACACTCTTGTGCATCCCCTTTATTCTNGTAGACTCTCGCCTAGGGTGTGCTCCTAAAAATTGGGAAGTCTATGCTGAGGATTAGGTGGATGGACTCTCACCTAGAGTGTGCTCCTAAAAATCTAGAAGCCTATGTTTTAACTTGTGTTTAAAGTGATTTAAGGTATTTGACTCTCAAATAAGTGTTTTCCAACTAATTAAATCAGAAGTTCCCGTTTTGACTTAACCATTTAAAAAGAAGTAAAACAAAAGAAAGATGAGGTAAACTCACTTCCAAAACTAGTAAAGTCAAGGGGGAAAACAACGAGTGAATCGACCTAAAAACTTTTAAATAACAATCAATTGAAACCCAAAACAGTGGACAAAACTCTCAAAATCAGCCCTTAATTAGTAATTNAATGAAAGGTTTTATTATTATTCACAATATTAAAATCACTAAGGTTGATCGTATTTTCAGAAACTTCATTAAAAAGTTTAGCAAAATAACTCACATTAAAAGTTACTAAAGAGTAAATAAAAAAATTATGAATGAAAGAGCGAGAATCATGAGACTCATGCATGACTATCAAATATACTTTAGGCTAATATAATTCATATAGCAGCATGCCTTATCAATTAGGCCATCTATAGCTCTTCATTTTGGGCATCCTAAAAAAGCCTGGGGTGAAAAGAAAGCATGCTTCACATTTGAAAATTTTTTATTGTCATTCTTGTATGCATAAAAATAAAAATAATGAATGAAATAAACTTGACCCAAAATAAAAAATAATAATATTTTACTGGCAAAATGAAGAATAAATTTGGTGACAAATTCTGTTATGATGAAAATTAAAATATAATAAAAACCATTTACACTATTTTCAAAATAACCAAACATATAATGATTGCCAAGATAGGATTGAAAGAGAGGCCATTACTAAAAAGTAAAGTGAATTAAAAGAGTTTATTATTTTAATAATAGATAGGAGCACCAAAAATATCAAAATCAGCCTCAGCCGGTACCAACTGGAATGAGTCAAAAGATCATAAAAAATCTCAAAGCCTGTTAATCGATAATCTTCTTCCCTATATTACTTGCGACTAACGATGCAGCTAAACATGAATACTATAAAGTTAATTAAAATTTTATCTAAGTGACAGCCAACAATGAAAAGATAATCTCTGCAAAAAAATAATACCAAGATACTGATAACTATCTAATGGTATAAAAATTACAAAATAAATGGATCTATAAAAACAAATAGAAGCATAATGGCAACAAATGATACAAGGAAAAACTAGTGATGAAAGTCTTCCAGCAAACAAAAGATGTTGACTTCATTAAAATTTTCTCTAATGAGGTTAAACAAATGACTACATGATTAAAATCGAGTATTGTAGCTGCATAATATTTTCACTTAAAATAAATGGATGTTAAGACTGGTAATTTAAAGAAAAATATCTCTATGTAATATCACAGAGCCGCTGTTGTATAAGAACAAGAAAATTTGGTATATAAACCCAAAAAAAACCTATATGGTTCAAAACAAACCACTCAATAATATCCAAAATTTGTTGAATACATGAACATGATTTACTTTCACATATGCAATGTTGAACAGAGGAATTGGAAAATATTGCATTATCTTACATTCACAAAAAACATGTTCATTGTAGGGGCCAACATCGAGAAAATCAACAATCTCAAAAATAATTGTCAAATAAAATTTGACAATAAAAATCTAGTAGAAGCAAAAAATGATTCTTGGAATTAAAATAGATATAGACAAAAGCTATAAATAATTTTAAGAAAAATATTGGATAGGTCGTGGAGGTGATTGAAATCAACTCTGATGAAAGGGACCTATTAATAAAATAGAAGTTCAATTTAATTTGCTCAAAATTTTATCACTATACTACCATCATGAAACCCTCTGTTAACAGTAGTTAGCTTAAAGTTGCCCCTTCGAGTTTTCATCTTAAGCTTATAAAGTCTCCTTAGACGGCAGAATCTAAAATTTCTAGCTAGGATCCTTTGATAAAAGTTCAACTGAATACATCCATTAACTAAACAAAATATGCTCCATGAAAAATAGAGAAAATGAAAGCATGAGATCTTAATTGGACTTATAATCATACCACCGACATTCACTTTAAGCCACGAATGACATATGTTTCCTTCCTCTAATCCAAATTGTTACTACTAAAGTAAAACATTATAGAGCATATTGATTAGCATAGATCGAAGGTTTTTTCTTGTAATTGAGAATGGTAACTAATTATAGGGCGATGCATCTATGGAAAATCATGAACTATATTATAAAGTCACCAAAGGAAAGCAAAATCCTTGGATAGTGTCTTGTACAATATTCAATCTACGTTGTACAAAATTTGAATAAAATCACTCAAATAATCAACACCATAATGAGGGGATTTTTAGAGCCCACATTGATGTAGAGAATTGTCGGGTCAATCCTCTTCAGGTCGGCACAACCTTAAGATGATATATTAACTGACAGAAAGGTAAGGGCGGCCACTGAGGTAGCTGAGATTGTCTTCCAAAGATTAGAACATGACATATTTGATAACACAAGAAGCAATCATTAAGGAGATTAAATGGCAACTAAATATTTGGAATTACCCTTCAATCCAACAATTCAAAATCCAACAAATATGGAAAAAATTGGGTTATTTATATAATTTAGGGGGGTATTCTAATCCTTATTTAGATTATGCCAAAATACTAGTATTATAAAAAATAGATGAACAACATTGCAAATCCCTTTATTAAAAAATTAGATGATCCCATCCCCACGTAGACAGTTTAACCCACCTAAACAAGGGTGGGCCCGTGTGGCCGGCTATGGTGGCTTGGCCTGGATTGTCACCACCATTGGAAATGTCTCATACCGATGAACTAAAAAACTCAATTTGCTGATTTAAACATTAGTCCAATAGAGTAGAAAAATTGAAATTATGACAATAAGATGAAGAGAATAATTTTGAGATGCTTTGTGGCTCGAGTTTGGGGTCATCAGGAAAAAAATTAAAGGTCATATAAAAAGAAAAACCATTGAATGCAAATGACCCAAGAAATGAAGGTATGTACATATTAAGGACTTAGGGAAGTAAAAAATGGCCTGAAGAGTTGCATAAAAATTAGGGCACCTTATCACGATCAAACACAATGAATGGGATGCTCACTAAAAAGAGAGATCAAAGGAGGTTAGTGAGAAGAGGGCAATCCAATGACCCTCCCCACATCCATCGAAGTTAACTCCTTCCTTGCATGGGACATAGAGGAAAGAGGAAAGGTTGTTGGTAGCTCACTGATTTATGAGTTAATTGCATTGAGATCCACCCAACTATGGATTTTTACAACCCCAACAAGACCAAGCTTAGTTCAAGGAAAATTGTCAAAAAAGAAAAGGATCTTTAGACTCATTCTAGCACAGCGGCTGCCATGGTACAAGAATTCTGAGCAACAACATTGCAAACTGAATCGTAAAATAAGGAACTCCATTAAAATGTTCAGATCAATATGGTACGGTGTGGCTAATGAAAAACCTTCAATAAACTGGTATGGGAATCAATGCAATTTAATGATTTTATTAAAAATGACATTTTTCATAATTAGCTGATAATAGCATCAAATCATAAGTTTGACATTTATGAATCAAAACTCAGCACACTTCGCTAAAACACGTACAGTATATTTCATATGGTAAACTCATCAAATAAACAGGCAAAATATATATATAATAATGGAATACTAAAGTGAAACCTGTGCCACACTGTTTGCCATGGGATACTTTGCAGCCTGGACATAGATAGAAGCAGGCCAAGAGCCAGGTCCAGATTGGCAAACTAAATCTGTTGATTGAAAGACATATAAGGGAAACAACAAAAAAAGGATAACTTTAAAATGTTATGTTGCAAAAGATGTACTTAAACAGCAACTACATATTGTATAAAGTGCGCTAAAGCACAGCAAAATGTAGATATGAGAAAACCATATAAAGTTTCAAACCCACATTTTGATTGACTTACAAAAGTGTTGTGCTTTGCAGCACTTCATAGTAATATACACAAAGTATTAACAAAATTTTCAAGTCTTTTTTATCATATTTTTGTGTGCATAAGTAGTTTGATTGTTTGCAATTGCCTAAATCATTTATCCACTACAGAAAATATATGAGTTTAAGAAACAGTATTATCTCCAGTTCTGGTTAAATCCAACATCAGAATATCTCTATTTTCTGGCGTTCTCTACCATATCTTTTCTACGGACAGCCATTACTATCCAAATTTGGGAATCTATGCATAGGGTTATGAAGCCTGCATCTCCATCTAATGTGTCAATGCTCACTCATACCGGACTTAACTTAAACACTAATAGGAAAATTAAATATTATTGCTGAATTCAAAATAGGGAAATACAATCTCACAAATGGAAATATAAATAGCAACAGGCACAACATAAATGCTCAAATTAGGGTGAATCTCGGGATGGTGTAGGTGATGGCCGAGGGTTTGGTCCTCTGGCAAAGTAGCAAAGGGTGGGGAAAATACTGAAAGATGTGGCGGCAGCAAAGGTGTGTGGGTAACTGTGAGGGGGAGGTGCAAAGCTGAAAGAACGACAAATGGACTGCTGTCCTGGACAGGGGCAGCAAGAAAGAGGGGGCTGCACAACGTGGAAGTGATTGAGAGTGCTGTTATGGGCTGTCGGCAAGGGAGAAGGACAACAGCAGCAAAGGGAAGGAGTTGCAATAATAACAACAAGCTGGAATGAGAAAAATGGGTGGCTGGACAGTTGGAACTATAGGTGAACAACAAATACGCATTGTTCCGGGTAGCGGCGGCAAAAGGGAATGACGAAGGCAGGGACAGGGGATGCAGCGAATCACAGGACAGCAAGAAGGCTGCAGCGAGGACATGCGACTGGAATTGAAAAACTGCAAGGAAAACAGCAATGGGCTGCATTTCGGGGGCAGCTACAGCAATGGAGGGTGGCTGAGAGTGACGTGGGGAAAATGTGGAAAGGGATGGGGAAGATAATCACCACCTCAGAAGCGATATATAGTCGAACCACCACTCAAAACCTCGGTTACGGCCATCGAAAGGAAAAACCAAGATGGCGGCGGCTGTCTCGACAAATAACACACCAATACTCTTAAACCTAAATAAATATATAATAATAGGATAACTATGAGTGGCCCAAGAAGACCGCATTTAACACCCAGTTTTGGCAATTTTAAGGTAAACCCCAAATTTCACATCCACCAAAATTTAATTGAAACGATTTTATAAAATTATATACGTCAAAATCGATCAATTTGATGTATACACTATGAATGAATTGTATTTATTTGGGGAGATATAAATTCTTATAAGTATAAACTTAATTAACTTTAATTAATCCTAATAAATTTCCTGTTGGCTGCAGGTGGGCGATAGGGATGGTGAGATAGTAGGGAAGGGGATCTGCAGGGATGATGGTTGGGTGCAGGAAGCTGCAGAAAGTATGGTAGACAGCAGGAAGGGAAGGAGGAAGGAAATATAAATATCTCAATGGGGTCGAGCTACAGCCGGAGCACCACCTAGACCCGTGGAGATGATCACTACCTCAAACAAGGGACAGCCGTAACACTACCTCAATGTCAGATACAGTTCTTGAAGAGAAGATACCAAAGGTAAACCTTGAATTCAGATTTCAAAATCAAGACCCTTAACCTTAGACTCTTCAACTCGTACATATAAAAGATTTGAGCTTAAATTAGAAAACATTTAAAATAAGAAAGGAGAATAAAAATAAATTCAAGTTCTCAGATTTTAGAAAAGGTATAAATTAAGGAGAATGAAATCAGAATTTAGATTTTTAGGAAAGGAATTAAATTAGGAAAAGCCTAGAAAAAAAAAGTAAGAGGATGAAAGGAAAGAAAAAGGAAGTAGAAAAAATGAAAGGTGGAAGGAAGTGGCGGTGGGGCCCCCTGTAAAAGGACCGGTCAGTACCCCATGAGCTCCGTGTCACTTGGTATTCAAACAAAGATGAAAGTCCAAAAGAACTATTGATATCAGAATATGACAATGTAGGAAACTGTTAGTACCTGAGAGTTATTGATTATGTAGAGAGAACCCAATCCTTATCAATAGTTAATGTAGTCTTCAGGCTGGGTGACAACCCAAGGACATGACAAACGTGAAAATAGTTGAAACATATACATTTACAATTGACATTTTTATGATTAGGCTGATAACTCTTATGAATATATTTATGATTACGCATGAATGGATGTAATACATATTTTGTACATTAGTCATGATTTCCTACATTACATATCTTTTATTTTACATATTTTATATGACTATAGTATATTATAGTATGCATTATGGACATGTAAAATAAGTTGAAACATATACAATTACAAGTGACATTTTTATGATCAGGCTAATAACTCTTATGAATATGTTTATGATTATAAATGAATGGATAGAATACATATTTTGTACAACAGTCATGATTCCCTACATTACATGAATTTTCTTTTACATATTTTATACGATTATAACATGTTGTGGCATGCGTTATGGACATGTACATGAGTTACATATGAGCAAATACTTTTTTTTTCGTCTATAAAATATTATTTGTCTTGATTATTTTGTTGAGCCCATTGTTGCTTATTCTAAGTTGTTGACTTTCAGAAAAGAGTAAGAAGCACCAGGGCAAGTACCCAGGTATGAATTATACAACTTTTGAGTATGTACTTTTATTATATTGGATTTAACAACTCTGTATAGAAATATATGTTTTGGTGATATAATTTTTCATACTTCCGAGTATATATGCATATGGATGAATTAAAGAATGAAATAAATTAATTATATTTGCGGTGATTTAGGTAGACTAGTTTATCACCTATTGGGTCATGATTTCGCAGTTTAGAACAAATTTTGAGCAGAATTTAGTCTGATCGAATAATCCGGCTTTGTAGCATCTCAGTTGACTTTGGAGTGGCAGATGAGTTGTGACATCGGTCGACTCCACGCAAAAAAACTAGACCGGTTCAATCTAGGCACAAAAACGGGACACTTCGGCTGCAGTAGTCCCGCATATAAGACAAGATTTTGCTTCCCCCTATGACGCCCGTGTTACTCACAGTTCTTAGAGCTCTTAGACTTACAATCTGGTTATGCTTGCATAAAGAAATCATTCAGAAAATACAAGATTTCCCTAAGCAATTTTAAAGTTATTCATTTAAGAACCAAGTGCCAATTGAGCTTCTTTATGTGAATCATGCAGCTTACATTCTTCAAATGATTTAGATTCACTGGTAACAAACATCCCATTTTGTTTCAATCATGTGGTAAAAAAAAAAAAAAAAGATTGCCATCTCTTATCAGATTAGAGATATTCATTATAAGAAACTCAACAACAAAATTCAATTAGTCCAAACAAAACAAAGTTATCTAAGAGAAGAATTGTACGGTATGTATGCAAATTCCACCCCCCCCCCCCCTCCTCAGTTTGCCATGTTTTGCATTGCTTAGTGTTGTACTCCTTTCCATTCATTGATAATAATACTTGTGTTCTTGCTTAAGAAAAACATTTCATAGAATAAGCAAAGATTGTTTTTAAACATACCAAGACCACCAGTCCCAGATGCCTCTAAATTAATAAAAGCCCCAACTGTATCTCTCCATTTATGCGTCTTCACAAATCCATGAGACCCCTGAAATATATTGACATATGGAAAAATCAGAGAAGAAGTAAGTCGACAAACAGAAATCCAAATAAATCCATCAAGTAGCTTTATTGGATACTACTCTCTTTTAGTTTTGGAGTAATCTACTGTTAGTCACACAGTCGGGCTTTGTGTAAAACCACAATGCTCAAATAAAACAACACTCCAGCAATAGGAAAAATACATGGAAGAATTGTTTTTTGCTAAAAATAGTAACTTATCGAGCTTAGCTTAATAAAAATGGCAATAGATCAAATCCAATAAAATATTTTGATCACCTCGAAAGACATAAGGAAATGTCTTAATATGAAAACTACATAGAATGGACATAAAAAATACGATTCCTCGTTGGTGGGGGTAATTTTTTTCCACTGGTAGGGGTACATTATTTCCATGGAAAAGACCCTAATCATAATGTTATATTTTCATACAAGGCCGCATGAAGCAGGTGAATTGTAGAAAATAAAAGTACATACACTCGGAAAGCAAGATAGTAATAATAAGGAAGTACTTAAATTGTTAAAGTCTCATGCCTAAATAAATTGGGAATTCTACATACATGCGACACATTTCTTGTGGATTTACATATCTAACACCTGAAGTTTTATATTTACGATTATAACAACTTGGTGCTATAAATCTATGCATAAAATGGTGCATTTGACATTTAAAAAGTTAGTAGAAGTGGTATTCTTGATGTGATGGTAAAAATTTGAGCACAATGAATCTAAATATTAAATTAGGTTTTATATAAGTAAATACATAAGGATTATGTGGTGTGTATCTAAATACCAAAAATAAATTTTGCAGCCGCTTTCTCTGCCTTAATGCTAGAACCTAGAACACATCTATTGAGTACATGAACTGACTCAGGCTAAATGAGAGATCTCACCAGAAGCCATTATATGACTATCAACAGCAAATAACCCTTCATTCGCCATCATAAGTTAATAAAAACATAAATGATTTAAACCACTTATGAGCGCATAGAGAAACAGGTCATTAAAAATGCCAACTTTTGACGTAGAGAAACATCACTCATTCTGGTAAAGCCTATTCTAATAAAGATGATATAACCCAGCTTTCAATCCTAGCAACGATGTTGGATGCGGGCTACTTTACAAAGATTCTTGGTTTTCAGTAATCAATTTTGGCTTCACTTTCCCTCATGATTAAAAATAATTGTGCAAAGTAAAAAGATTTCAAAATATTAAAAGTTGTGTGTGTGTGTGTGTGTATATATACACGCTGGCGATGGCGATTTGTTCTCCTAGGGTTTCACTCGACAACGAAACCCTGGTTTGATTCATGATTCGAAGACGAGGTTTCCCGCACTCGACTAAGACGAATCGTCGTCTTCTCTCTCGATCCAAACGACGAAGGGCTTTGGCGTCTGCTTCTGCGGTTTTGTCGTCTCCTCCTTTGCGCCTTCCAACTAGCCTTCGAGCTTCTGTGGTTCTTTTCTGCGCAGATCAAGTTGCAGCTTCTACCGAGCGGTGACTTCGTGCCATGTCTTCTGTCTTCTNTGGCGATGGCGATTCGCTCTGCCGACGAAACCATGGTTTGATTCCTGACTCGACAACGAGGTTTCCCGCACTCGAAGACGACGACGTTGTTTCCCGCACTTGACGACGACGACGAATCGTCGTCTTCTCTCTCGAGCCAAACGACCTAGGTCTTTGGCGTCTGCTTCTGCGGTTTCGTCGTCTCCTCCTTTGCGCCTTCCAACTAGCCTTCGAGCTTCTACGGTTCTTTTCTGCGCATATCAAGTTGCGGCTTCTGCCGAGCTGTGACTTCGTGCCTTGTCTTCAGTCTTCTGTGCATTTCATCTACGATTCCTGTGCAGCTCTTCGGCTTTTCTTTTTTGCCTCTGCCGGACTTGCATGGCTTTTCTTTGCTGTGATGAAGTTTCCTTCTTCTCCAGTTGAATCTGGCAAAACCTCCTCGTTTGCCCACGTGGTGGGTAATTCTCAGAGGGAGACGACGGTTGTCTTCCCTTCAAGTTATAAGGAGCATCGTGATGGTACAGGTGATTGTTCCTTTATTAAGAATGCAAGCAAAAAAAGTGGGACGACAACACTCTTTTTCTCCACGTCAGAAATTTTAACGTTGACTGACAAATTCAAATTTGCTCTTATTAGGAAATTTCAGTGGGGACAGTCATCTATGGAAATTATTAGGAAAAGTTTTAATAACCTCAAATTAACAGGAAAGTAGAAAGTACGGCTCATGGATGAGAGACATGTATTGATTCAGTTAACCGTGCCTAAGGACTACACTCGGATTTTCTCCAGAAAATATCTTAAAATCGAGGGTAAATTTATGAAGCTACTCAAGTGATATCCTGATTTCGACCCAAATCACGAGACTCCCACTGTATCAGTATGGTTTAGTTTACCTGGTCTCAAGATGCATTTTTTTCACCATCAGGTTCTCTATTCTATTGGGGTCATCCTTGGGGATCTGTTGATCTCATTTTTTGTGAGGTCTAGTCTTTTTCTTAGGATTTAGGATCTAGCCTTAGGGATCTCCCTTTGACAATCTTAGAACCTTAAAAATGGGACCCGCCTCATTTTAGTTCGACCTACTTCCGTCCTCTTTTGTGGTTTCGCGCGTGCGGTGTCAACTTCTAGCACCTAGAAGGGTGAAACCGGCATGAGGAAACCCAAAAGGAATTCTTATAGGACTCCAAGCCTTAGGAAAACATCGTCATGACCTTTTCGTCACATACACACACCAAATGCACAAAATTCACTGAGTTGCATGAAATCGGACTTCAATTAAGCCCAGAGGGGTCAAAATGCGAACTTCTCCGGACGACCTCAGACGACGAATTGGACTGCGTCAACACGTCCGGGATACCAATTTTGGTAGGAAAGGACACCCATATTGCCATATTTTCGACACGAGAAAATTGACACGTAAATCGATGAATTCATCAAAACGATCTCTGACAGCAAAACGGACTGCACCGGCACGTCCGGAGCGTCGATTTTGCCCAGGGAGGACATCCATTTTGTTATGTCGCCGAGCGCAAATAAATCGCATAAGATTTAATATATATATATATATACATTAATAATAATAAAAAAATAATAGGGATTCTTCTTTTTCCTTTTAAAAAGCTCTAAATCCCTAAATCGAACGCACGCAAGACCCCACTCATTCGCGTTTCTTCCTCTCGGTCGCTCGGTCCACCCCGTCCGCCCCCTTCCTCTCGTTCGCGGTTCATCCTGATCGCAGCCCTAGCCGAGCGGTCCTCCCTCTTCG
>JXCR01077499.1:327905-341855 GCA_002079205.1 Phalaenopsis hybrid cultivar
TATACGTAAATTAAAACGTCCTTCCGAAGCGGGCGACGGGATTTCGATTCCGGCTACCGACAGCTTCTTACGGGCGACCCCCCCAAACTTTCTTTTAAACCTTCTTTTAAGTGCCGACAGGATCCTTTGAAGCTAGATCTACCTACTTTCAACCTAACCAGACACTCGGTAGCTAGAATACTTGAGGAAATGGATGTTACTTTACCTGATTTTATTGAAGTCTGGCTGAGCTCAACCCATAGAGGTTATTGGCAACAAATCGACATCGAGCACAGGCTCCCATATTGTACCCACAGTAAGATGTTTGGTCATGTCCTTGATAAATGTCACAAGTTTCATCCAAATTTGAAATCTAAGGTTCAGTGAATAAGGATGGGTCAAACCTCACTGCTTTGAACATTTTAGTTCCACCTGAAGAGGATACTACCAGACAGGAGGTGTCTGTTGCCCCTAAGAACCCCCCCATGACATTATTGTTACTGTTACTGCGAGTGATGTGATGCTCACACGATCAAAACCCATAGAAAACAATATTGATGGACTATTACTTACAAATGATAGTATTTAGACTGATAATCAGGAGAACCTCGTAGCTCCACTTCTTCAGGAAGTATCTGGTGTAGAGGCAACTCATACTTCACATATACTAGAACCTATTGTGGGTATTACGGTTGGTATTCCTTCTGCTTCAGATCTACCGCCCCATCAGACTGATTCTTCGAATAAGGAATGACAGGTCTATTCCAGGAGGAAGAAAAAGAATGGAGACCGACTCCAGCTCGGGAACATATTGGATGATATATTGGTTACTACTGGCAATGACGATCATTTTACCAGCTTATTAGCTTGCTCATTCCGTAGAACTAGAAGCAGAGGCAAAACCAAATTGGGTCACTCTCTAGCCACCTGATACTATGTATTTCGACACTATTAGGTTTTTTATTTAAGTATCTAATGTATTTTTCTGTTTTTTCTAGTTTTTGAACCATTTGTGATTTTTGTATGGATAGGGTGTCATGCTTGGGCCCTCCCCCACATTGTATCTGTATCTTTTTTTCTATTTAATATATTAGTCTTTTTTGGCTTTCAATATATATATATATATATAACACACGTTTTGAGAATATAGCGGAATAATTTTATCGATATAGATGTTGGCTTAAATACAGCTTACAAGAATCCTACTGTTAGGAAAGAAATAACTCTCATATCTCTAACTTAGGAAAGAAATGATAACTATATATCTAATATCGCAATTAATTAATTCTTAATAACTACCCGGAGACACAGAAGGAAATACATAAAATTGGAAAGATATAAATAGAAAATACATCAAATTGGAAATAACAAGAAAGAAAATAAATCAATTCCTAATAACTTCTAACACTCCTCCTGAAGTTGAAGCATAGATGTCGATCATGTTCAACTTAGATTTGAAATCATCAACCAACGGACGAGAAAGATACTTTGTGAGGTAAAACTTGAACTATTCATCCCCAAGAGCATTTAGGGATACTTCTAGTTGATTGCAGTTTCTACAATTTTTGTAGGTAGGCGGAAGGCTGCTATAGGTAATGCTGCGGAGAAGTAGGCAACCAACAAGAAAAATTGTAGGCACGGCTTGTAGAAAAATAGACAACCTACAAGAAAAATTGTAGGGTACAATCTGTAGGGAGAATAAACAATGTACAGAGAAAGCTATACAACATGGCCTGCAATATATATATATATATATATATATATATATATATAGAAAAGCTCTAGAGATAGGTTTGTTGTAGGAAAGATCTCCGAAGGTAGGCCTGCGGTAGGAAAAGGCCTCGAAGAAGGGTCTGGTGCATGAAAAAAGCTCCAGAGAAGGGCCTGCTGCATGAAAGAAGTTCCGGAGAAGGGCCTGCTGCATGAAAAAGCTTCAGATGAGGGTCTGCTTTGAAAAAAACTCTGAAGGATGCTCTGTTGCAGAAAAAACTTCCAAAGGAGGGTCTGCTGGAGGAAAAAACTCTGGAGGGCTTACTACGGGTAAAAACACCGAAAGAGGGTCTGTTGCGGAAAAAAATCCAGAGAAGAGAAAGCAAAAAAGATCTCTTGGTTGATCATAAGAATGACAGAGAGGGTGTGTGGGTGAACAAAATCCCTTCCCGGGGAGAATACTCCTTTTATATATATATATATATATATTTGAGAAAACTCAAAGGCTACTATATTAAATAAAAAGTAGGATACAGATAGATTGTGTGGGAGGGTCCAAACATGACACCCTGCCCACACGATAACCACCACATCAAATGATTCCAAAAAGATAAAATACAGAAAAAAAACATGAGAGATCTAAAGAAAATAACAAAAAGTGTCAAAGTACGGAGTATCGGGTAGGTAGAGAACGACCCAATTTTGTCTTGTCTCTGCCTTTAGTTCTAGGGAAGAAGCCAACTAATAAATTGGTAAGATGAGAGTCATTGCAAATAGTAACCAATGTATCATCCAATAAATTCCCGAGCTCGATTCGGCCTCCATTCTTCTTCTTCCTTCTAGAATTGACATGTCATTCCTCATCAAAAGATTGGCTCACATTATAATTGGGTTGGTCTAAAGTGTGTCGGACATGTCTACGTTGTTGAACATTAGAAGCAACTATTTGTTGTACCAGCTAATCTTTTATCAGATCGAGGGAGCACTTTGTGTGTCTTGACAAGTGGGTCTTCTTCAATAACAGTGAGTAGTATAAGCACATTTGGATTTGTACCTGTAGTATGGTGTTCTTCATCGGGAACTGCGGTGTTGGAAAAGGTATCAGGTTGCACCTTCTCAGCAGGGATGGTAGGTGGCTGATCTTTAGCGATATTCGGCCTTAGATGATGATGCAAGAGATAGCAAATAGTAAAACTGTGGCCAAACATACTACAATGACAGCAATAAAGAGGGTGTGGTTCTATTTTAACCTTTTGTTAATGTATGTTATGAGTGGTGTCAATCCATACCTCGTCCGGAGCTGGTTGAGTGATATCTCTTTCAACTAACACACAAGCCACAGAGAGTCCAGTGACAGCAAACGTAGAACTATCAACCTTGAGAGGCTTACCGTAAGCAGTTGCTAAAGAATAGAGAATTTTCAAGTTGAACAAATATAGTTTTAACCCAGAAAACTTTAACCAAACAGGAATAATGGGAGACTCCGCTTTTGGATCAAAATCGAAAGTCTACTTCAGAATTTTCATAAAATGGTTGTTGATCTTGATAACTTTTTGAGAAAAAATGTGAATGCAATCGACATCATGAGATAACTGAATAAGTATATGTCGACCATCAAGTAAGTCAATATTTCAATTGTCCAATAGTTTCATAGCATCAAACTCTTTTCGAATGATCTCCAATTTTAGGTGACTATAAAGAAATTTCCCCACTAGAGCAAAACGTCAAGAGGACGTGAGAGTATTGGTTTCAACCTTAGTGAGAATAAGAGCAGACTTCTAATTTTTTTGTCAGGTTTTTTAATGAAAGTGTGATCACCACCATCTTCAAGAGCATCGTTGAAAGATTGAGAAACATTGCAGGAGTTGTCAATATAAAAACCAGGCTCTGAACCTGAAAGAGGAGCACGAGTAGGAATAGGAAAGTCGTCGGCAAATGCATTGAAATAGAAACGCATCGTCGAGGCCATCTCTAGAACGGTTGGCGAGATACTCATTCGTTCCACCGATCCGCAGGCATTTATTGTGCCCAGGATTCTCTTTTTTATTTATCATTTATTCTATACAAATTATAAGAGCATAAAAATTAAGAAGTAAATTCTTTGGATGTTGTAGCTTATTTAAGGGTTTGCATGAGAAAGAATATCACATTGTCATTCCAGTGAGAGAAATCGTGACCTTTCCCCTAACTTCTTCCCTTAGTGATCTTACCCTCCTCTCTGTCTTTGTGATGGGCAACGTACTTGTCGATTGGATAAGGATTCCAAATTTATAACTAGGGACTGCCCTCTTCAAGATACAAATGAAGGAAGGGGATTAAGGGGAGGACAAGAAAGGGCTAGGATGTTGACAGCTCCAAGGGTTTTATGGGAAGAAACTTCTTCTTGACACAGAGCTATTTCATCAAACTGAAGTTTTGGTCACTTCAAAACATCCAACCATCTACCTAATCCCAGTATCCATGACTAATCTGGGGGTAGAAGAAATAATTCTCGTGGCTCGAGCAAACTAAGGAGCCCGAGTTCTTTATTGTTGTTAGAATTCAACTCGAGAAGTATCTTCTAATAGTAGTTCCTTGTTTTAGTTACCCTGAAAAATGTCAATTTTATAAATCATTCTTATTCTAAGCAATTCAGTTTGATCTAGGTGATTTGTTGGGTTAGAATCGCACTATCGACTAGCAACCTAAACCAACAATTGCATCAACTCTCTTCATTGAGCAACCATCAAGCAGGCATAAGGCATTCGATGAAGCAATCCCCATAGAATGAAATTCGACTATGTGTTGCCTGCAAAATGCCCCCCTGCAAGTAAGATTGTGCTCTCATATGCATTGGCTTTGGTATTCTTCATTGAAAATGATCGAGTTTTGCTCGCAGATGATCATTCCGAAGAAGAGGTTCAGCTCACCATAGGAGAGGCGTTGCTACTCCCATAGCCACTCGAGATCATAAAGTTATGAAAACTCCTACTCTACTCTTACAAAAGGAGAACCAAGATACTCTCAACCACACGGGGTGCCTTGAAGATAGAGTCAAGAAAAAAATTGAAGAGCCAAAGGGAGATGGGCGAATTTCAGATGGAGATCAAAGCAAAGGAAGTCGTGTTTGCAGACTACCTATCGGGCCTCAAGAACTAACTGGGCGAGTTGAAAGAAGATATCGGCTCAGTAAAGGTAGCCTTTGACGAGATACATGGGCGAGTTGATGAGATGGCTTCAAGTTTGACCATATTCCAATGAAACTTGAAGTCAACTCAATCTTATAAGTTTTCGTTAGGTGGTAGGTTAGTGTTGTGGTGACTTCGACAATCAGAAAAAATAAATTTGAATGATGTAAAAAAATTGTTCCTCCCTTTTTTTTTTATTTTTTTCTTTGTGTTGTGAAATATTCCACTTGGGTTGTTGTGGGGGGGGGGGGGGGTTGGAACTTTTTTTTTAAAAAAGAGCCATGGGNGAGCCATGGGTGATGGGTATCCCAAGAGTGGCCCTTATAATTGTGGTTTTTTATGTGGATACCCTTGCATTTGGTACTAGCATCATTTATGTTTACATTTTTGCCTTGTCATTGAATTAAATAAAAAAATTTGAATCTACTTCTCATATTTATATCAATTTATACTATTTTTCTCATCATTTCTTGCGCAAGCGAATCCTAACAAATCCTCTTCACAACTATTCTGATACCTTCTAACTTCTTCATTCGTTCTCACAAAAATAGTTCTTATGTTTCACAACAGCCACAAGGGGTCATTAAGAATGCCTTCTTGGTGGGTTCAAGGTTGAGCGATTTAACACTTCATCACATTCAGACCCACTGTGTTTTCAATGAGGCTCTGTCATCCTACACTTGGCAAGAGGAGATGAAGCACCTAATACCCTTTATGAGCACGAAATCTGCTATTACCAAGACAAATTCATGTTGGGCCTTAGATTTCCTTTTCATGTTGAATTAGTGGATATTCTTAGTTTTGTGAGATGATCCCTACTCAAATATTGTCAAACTCATTTGTGTGTATGATAGCATAGATTGTATATATGCGATCAAGGAAACTCCTCTAGGACATCAATCTTTTTCGTCAACTGTTCGTGATAAAGCCTTATAAGGATGGCACAATTAGTGGTTCTTCAATAAAGATCAAAATGATTGGCTTGAAGAATAAAGTTAGGGAATGGCAAAGAAAATTTTAGGGAATGGCGAAGCAAGTTTTAATTCGTTTATAGTAAGTAAGTGGACAATTTTTACCAAACCGCAAACATTCTCAAGATGTCTTCGGAGGCGTGTGTATACTTCAAGAAGCTCGTAAAATTAAACTTAATGGTTAATGAGTTCATTTCCCCTACTATCTTGTCAAAGATACTGACTAGTAAATTAATCAGCTTTTTTTCATTATCAGTTTAAACCTATTGCATAGTTCTTGGACTGTATAACTTATGTTAATATTATTTTACATTATTTTTATTTATAATATATATATATATATTTCTTTAGCAACCAATGTGCCTAGGATCGTCGATAGTCCTTTGAGGTCAGAGATGCTGGCCTTATTGGCTTATCAAGGTGAGGGCACAGTCGGAGAGGTGAGTCCGTTCGCCCCTCTCTTGCTCTCACTGTTGCCACTACCAAGTTCAAGTTGGCTCCCCAAGGTGCCGCAAATATCACTACGAAGTAGGCGAGCTGGGTGGAGGAAAATAAAGATGTCGACTTTGGCAGGATTGCAAGGAATATGCCCCTACCTGCTACTTCTAGACGACCTCCTTTGCACCTCTACGAGATTCACCTCCTTCATACAAAGGCTTCCACCTAGGATATACCAAGGGAAATGTTGTGGTAGACCCATCTGGGGGGCTCAATCTTTTCGAATCCTTAGAAAGAATCAAAAGGGGGTGGAGGCCCATGAGGACTCCCTTGTCTTGATATGGGAGAGAGATTGTGTCACCAACAACCCACCGAGTTCTAGGCTGGCCAATCCGCACCGCATCGTCATACTACATTCAATGCATATGGAACCAAGGTTTCGGTAAACATGACGGTGTATTGGTTTACCGGAAAGGGGCCAAGGTCTTTGTTCGTTCTAACTTGGCCCTGTAATCCATTCAAATTCAATTATTCATTACACCAGGTTGTGCGAACGAAACCAATTTCATTTGCCTATGATTGAAAGTATGGCCTCCACCTAGCAGTGCAATTATTTTGTGTGAGCTTCACACGACTTCTTGATGCACAAGGTTGCCAACTTGGCCACCCTGAATAGAAGATACAAAGATATCGCCGATTAGAGCAGCTGGTTGATGATAATAAATTGGAAATTGGGCAATTGAAGGAGCGAGCTAATAACCAAGCTAGGACGGCTGAAGATCGCTTCATATAGTGGAATAGAAGAAAACCTTTAAGAGCTTTTACCTCAAATTCAGAGAGAAGAAGGCTCTAATAAATTGAACATCAGCATACAAGAATAGAAGAATTGGAGCATGTCAATGACACCATTGCTGGAGATTTAGTCAATATAAGAGAAAAGACTGCTGGCATGCGAACTCGGGAAGAATTCAATTCATGTACTAAGACTCCCACATATAGGCAACTTCTTAAGAATAATTTCCAGGATGGCATTAACTACTCCTCAAACAATTTAGTTCAAAAAGATAGACTAGCTCCAAGGAGGGAAAATGAAGAGCTCTTTAAGAAGATGATGGAGGAAGGGACCAGCTCAGAGGAAAATGAGGATGAAGCTCCTACAAATGTCTGATTTAATTGTAACGGTCATCATTCAATAAATTTTGGGACCCCGCTTTTTTTAGAATAAAGAATTTAAACTGTGAATCTTCATGTTAATATTTGCTTGAGATAATATAAGATTTCATTTGCATAATTCATGATTACTAAAATGATGTATATTGAACTTCCTTTGATTCAAATTTTACATTATCATTGTAATTAGCATAGATTCTGAGTTAAGTCATCTCTAATAGGATGTGTCTTTTGGCAGACATATTAAGCGAAATTTTTCACTGTTTGCGTAAAGGCAACCATGTGAACTGGCCTCAAAGGTGATTCGTGTGCTACTCATTGTGAATCTTGGATGCAAATGGAGAGTCTATCCTCCTAGGATTGACTTGTGACGAAGGAATATACCAAGTGTATACGAGACTAATTGATGTTTGAAAATTGAGGAAAAAATCTCAAGACGAATGGTAAGGAAACCCTCAATCTAAATAGCCATTTTGATTATAACATTATGTATTTCATTTTGTAATCTTCTTGAGTAATGAACTTGCTATTCAAATTATGAGCTAGTCGCTTGAGTTGTGAGCTCAATATTGAACTATAAAGTCGCTGCCTAGCAATGAGTTCAGTGTTAATTCCATTCTTATGATATTTGCATTGACCCAAATAATTTTTTAGCCGGATTCGGGTTTGAAATTCTAACCTGTTTAATTTTTTTAGTAGATTATCGGTTGACCCGTCAAACCAAAAATGACCCACTAACCAAAATCAAACTCAAAATTAACCCGTCAGCCTGAAATTGACCCAATATTGACTCAAAATTAACATAAGTTTGACACAAATTACAATTATGACTTGTGTTAAACGGGTTAGATGGGCAGAATTCGAGTTAACATATTGAAGGAAGATAGGGATCGGGTTCGGGTTGAACTTTCTGACATATTTAGTATTCAAGTCAATTTCGGACCGGGTCAATTTTGAGCCAGACCCGAACCCAACCTATGAATTTGATCTGACACCCCTAAAGTTCACCACCAAGATCCAATCAAGTTACAAGTAAATCACCTAAGAGAAATCAAATGATACAGTACTCCGACAAGAAAAACTAAAAAATAATTATTAATGCATAAATCAACTCAAAAGGTATCCAAGTTAAGTTTTAACAATATATTTATATGTATGAAATAAAAAATCCTAATAATAACCTAAATAAAGCATCAAATTGTGCTATAATAAACCAGCCAGCTCGAGGGAATAAGAATTTCCCGAACCAACCATGAAAGAATCGATTTTGGACGGTACTATTACCCCCATCCTGTAAGGGGGTGGACGGTACTCTCACTCTACATCAAAGCATTAACTCTTTTAAGCTTTTACTTTAGGATAAATTAACTTAAGGTCTTATGGTTGACAACTATGTATTTTTTATCCTTTGACTTTCCTTAATTATTTCTAATTTTTTATTAAATAATCATTTGTATACCACGGTTATCTTTATTTCTTAGCATGGATGAATGCCCTTAGCTTTTCTGACTATCTAGTTATTATTTTCTTAAATAGGGTGTACCGATGGCAAGAAGTAGACGGCCATGAACGTCGGGGAGTATCCCATTGCTCCATAGTTAAAAAAGCCTTCATTTGGGTGATCGAGGAGAGAAGAGTGGCCGCCAACACCGTCGGGGTCCCAAACAGTCGGTTGTGCTTCTTTGCATTTCTAGCCTGCCAGCTTTGATAAACAACACTAAAATAGATTTGTTTGACCTCCCCACTCTTGTAAATTGGACCTTTCATCCAAGCAATAAGCTTCTCCAAATTATTAAATGTATGCACATTAATCCCTCATTTGGAGAGAACATCAAAAGTGGCCTTGAGCGCACAACCCTTCACAATGAGATGCACCTGGTGTTCAATATCACCACAGGGACACAAGGGGTCATCCTCGATATTCCTTCTAACCAACCACGTATTAGTTGGGAGAGCATTATGAAGGAACTGCCACCAAAATATAGACTCCCAAGGGTGGAGTTTAAATTTACCTAACTATGATAACTGGGCTCACTGTTGAACATCTTCTCAAAGGATAAAGCAGAAATAGGGCAGCAAGCATGCAGTAGGTGTCAACTTGGAATGGTTGTCCAAGCTGATGGAAGCAAAGAGGGATGGCTAGAAAGCAGCGACAATAAAGATGGAGGACTAGAACAACGATGGCAGTGAGGATGGAGGGTAGTTTAAGGGTGTTGACGACAAAGAAAAGGGAGAAAAAGGGTTCTTGGAAGGTGTCACAGGTCGAAAGAGAAGAGTACGGGGTTGGTAGGTGGCGGCAAGGAAACTACAGAAAAAACAACCAAGGAGGGCCATTATCGGGCGGTTGCATCAGGTACAGTGATGGCGAAGACGTCGGTAGATGGAAGGATGCAAAGAAAGGAAAAGTCGATCGTCACCACCTTGAAATGAAATACAGTCAAAGCACCACTCGCCCTTAAAAACAGCCTTAGAATGGAAAACTAGAGAAGCCAATGGTTGTCCCGACAAAACACACTAAAAAATTGACCTAAAATATTAAAACAACCTACTTATAGACCTAAGGCAACTAAGGAGTGACCCCCATATCCCATGTAGTCAAGAGGGTCGGTTAGCTCTCGAATTGTTTGAAAAGAGCAATCTGGATTGCGCCTGCTGTGATCCCACAAGAACAGACAACTGTGTCAATCTCTCGGGTTTGAAGGAGCTTCGACCTCATTCGTTAAAGCTTTTATTTCTCCATATTATGAAATCATATCCGGCGCATTGAGGGTAGTCAAGCTGCTATAACCTCCCAGGACTAAAGGAACTTCGACTGCAGCTCAAGAAAAACCTGGATCCCACTGATAATCGCACTGTTCCCCAAAACACTTGCGAGCAGCTATCCATATCAGTCCAACCACCTAGGAGTACACTATTGAACTAAATCGAACCTTCATATTAAGTATATACTCTGTAGGCCTACCAAATGTAGCTCAAGCTTGGCTCATCCCAATCCATACCGACGATGGCTTTGGCAACAAGCTGTCAATCAGGATGTCCTAGAACTTTGTAGCGATTGCCCAATTTCTAAAATCGATTCTTCTGTCTCGCTATCTTCTATCATCACCAAAATTGAACCCATTAACGCTTCTCTGCTGGCAAGAGCATCTAAAACCTCGGACTCCACAGAAGGTAACAGAATAATGTGATTTTCCATCCTTAGTGAATGAGTAGATTTTATTGAACCCATTCTGCTGAGTTTTGTGATCGAATTGCCACAGTCTCCCCAACAAAATGTGACAGGCATCCATGGGCACCACTTCGCACCACACTTGAACAGGCATCTGGTTCCCAATTGAAAACACTAAAAGGCACCTCCTGTAAATGTTGACATTTTCTCCTTCAACCACATCATGGAATATGGCTACAAATGCTTCAGAGTAGTGAGACTCAATTTGTCCACCATCTATGTAGCATCACATTCTTAATGTTACCTCCATCGATGATGAGACTATGTCTATCCCTTTAAATTGTACTGAGTGTAGAATATGTTCTAGTGTAGTCACTGATGCTCTATCATAGCCTCAGTCTGAATGACCCGTCGAACCACAAACATCTAACCCTCATTTGGTGGGATATGATACTTGTCACCTTGTACTTCAACTGCTTCCTTGCTCACCTCCCTCATTGCACTATGCTCGGTGAATGGAATAACTCTGCTCGTCGGGTAACTGAGGCCATGTGCCCATATCTGTGGAACCTGAAGCATTTTCTGGTTGAAATTGTGTTGGGGATGCTACTCTTCTCAGGTTTGTTTCCTCACACTGAAAAGCTCTGTAAGTCTTTTGGTCAGTGTTATCAACTCCCTTAGGTGTACTCCAACTTAGGTGTCCAGTAGGTGGTTTTCTGAATGGTGGTGGGTGTATACTCTGCTTCTGCTCTCTCCAACTTCAGTTTTAAAGTCTAAACGTCACTCAGCGTTCAATAAGGTTGTAGATGGACCACATTGTCAATGGAGGACTTCAAGCCTCCCAAGTACTTAGCTCGTGTGCTCATCCATCTCCGTCAGCTCACATTTCAGCTTAAGCTGTATAAATTTCATTGTGTACTTCATCGATTGTTCCCTCTGCTGCAATTAATGGAGCTTCAAGAAAATATTCTAACGATAATATGAGGGTATGTATTATTATTGCATCACTTTCTCCATTTTCTCCTAAATTGTGATCTTGTCCCGACCTTCTCTCTTCCTCTACCTCTTCAGATTCTCCCACCACGAGTTGTTTTTCTTCATCTTGATGGCAATGAGCTTCATTTTTCTATCAATTGGCACCTCCTTGTATTCAAATATCTTCTCGGCGGTCTGCAGTCACTCAATGAAGTCATCTAGATTCATTCTTCCCTCGAAATCTAGTATATCCACTTTCACTCATAAGTCTCTGTAAGCTCCAACAGACGCTTCCTCTCTTAGACTCCTTTGATATTGAATCCGGAAGTGTCGCGGTAGATCCTCCTCTTCATTGAAATCAACCCTACAGAAGAGATTCAAAGGTTCTTCAAGCGCTCCTCCTCGGATCTAGCTATCACGATCGACAATGACCTCTCCATGGTAAACTCTTGATCAGCGTCCTACACTTGTCTCATTAGTGGTATGATTAGGGTTTGGATATGGGTATATGGGATAGGGTATATGTGTGTGATGTCGGGTAGGAAAGAAAATATTTGGGTAAGGTTAGATGGGGGGTTTAGGTAACCCTAGGATAGAGCTAGGGTTAGACTAGCTCTAATACCAAATGATATTGATGTTAACCAACAATGGTGAGAAAACCAAATATTATTGCTAAACAAAATACGAAATTATAACCAAACAACTAAAATAGGATATAACAACAAACACGACAAAAAAGAAATCTAAAATTGAAACAAATGGCAACATAAACTCAATAGAGGTGGATCTCGGTGTGGTGGTGATTGACAAAGGTTTGGAAGTGGCAGGATGGTGCCGAGGTGGTTGGCAAGCAGAAAACAGGAAAGCAGCAAATTCTTCAGATTCAGAAAGTAAACACGCAGCAAGTATCAATGTTGAACGGTTGTTCGGGATGATGGAAACAAAGGGGGTGGCTAAAAAGCAGAGACAAGGAAGATGGAGGGCTCGAACAGCGATGGCGGTGAGGATGGAGGGTTGTTAAGGTGTTGGCAGTAAGGAAAAGGGGGGATTGGGGTGGTTGCTGGAAGGCGGCCACAAGTCGGAAGGGAGGAGTGCGGGATTTGGAAGGCAGCAACAAGGGGGACCACAAAAAACACAACAAAGGAGGGTTGTTTCTGGGCAGCTTCAATCGGTATGGCGAAGGTGGAAGCGAAGGGAAGAATGCAGAGGGAAAGAAAAGTAAAGGATAGTCACGACCTTGAAACTAGATACAGTCGTAGTATCTCTTGCCCTTGGATAGAGCCATAAAAGGAAAAACCGAAGACGATAATGGTTGTCCTGACAAAAAATACATTAAAAAAAACTAATGTAAAGCATGAAAACAACATACTTATAGACCTAAAGTAATTAAGGAGTGGCCCCCATAAGGTGGGCGGTAACCCCATGCAGTCAGGAGGGCCAGTTGGCTCTCGAATTTTTTGGACTGAGAAAATCGGACCGCTCCTGCGCAATGTGTGGGAACAGATGCCTACTTCACCCATCATTCCCTTGGTATTGCCAACATAAGTGCTAACGTGGATGTTGAAGAGATTCAAACGGATAACAACAAAATGAATATAAAGCAACAAAAAATGAAAATGATTAAAACATAAAATTGAAAGGAAAAACAAAAAACCATAAAATGACAAACAAAAATAAATATTCAAAATGTTATATGTTGCAAGAACAAAACTGAATAAAGAATTGTACTTCAATAAAATACTAATAGAGAACTTGAAGAACTTCTTACGAGCAAGAACATGAACATAACCTCCTCTCTTAAATGCTCAAAGCACTCAAAACTATAAATTGAACAGAGAATTTGGGGTGAAAATGATCACCAACTTAATTATAGGAGAAAAAATGATGCTTTATGGAGCCCACTACTCTATACTAGAACCATAAATGAACATAAATTATGATGCTTTGGAGGAACCATAAAAAAATTCAAAGTCGTGAAAATTGCCATTGAATTTGTGCATAGAACAAAAAGAATTAAAAAACAAATTCAAAAAACTTCAAGTCATGCAAACACACATAGCATTAGTCATATTTCAAATTTCTATATATATGAAAAAATGTGTGAATGCACCATGTGAGTCACTAAAAAGCATGCAAATACATCATCAAACTACACCAAAAGCATGCAAATACATATTGTAAGTGCATCAAAAACACAAAAATATATCATGAAGTACACTGAAAATCATACAAATGCATCAAAAGGCACATAATGTGCAAAATTACCAAAAATAATTTTGTTTGCGTGCAGTCTGACAACAAATTAAACAAACAAACCTAAAGTCAAAGAATGTTCATACAAACTAAAAATCACCCCCCCCCCCCCCCCCCC
>JXCR01077499.1:348965-391478 GCA_002079205.1 Phalaenopsis hybrid cultivar
AATTATTATTATTGAAAGCTTTTAATTGGATATTCGCCTAATATTCAAGGATACATAACTTGTTATCTATATGCAGACTTTGTTTCTACATATCTAACAACTAAGCTTCAATTTTTACAAACATAACACCTCATGTATGAAAAGATGCATCTCAATTTCAAGTTAAAAAAGTAGTTTGTGATAAGAAAGACTTGAATGATATAAATGTAGACAACAAAATTTAGGTGCTAGATATGTAAAAACATAAGAGTTGGGTGGAATGTATGTAAATCAATCTAATTGAATTGAATTGAATTGAAAAAGCTTGCCATTGCAAATTCTGAAACAAAATAGCCTCAAAATTTCTCAAATTCTGCTATCAAACAACCACTAAACCTTGCTGAAATCACTCTCCAAATAGGTTGAAATCCTATTCTAAACCAGCTCCAAACTTACACATAAACAGTCCCAAACTCAATTGAAACTAGTCACATTTCAGCACCTAAACAACCCCCAAGCAAGCCTTCAAAACCTGCAAACTTTGCTAAAAGTTCGTGTGATTTCAACTCTCAAGCACTAGCTGAAGCTCACATAATATTTGTTTTTCTCTCAACTATCAAGCTTATAGGAATTCTGATAGTTTGCTAAAAGTTCGTGTGATTTTAACCCATAAGCTTGCCAATTTTTAGTGCAGATTTATAGGAATCCTGAAATTTCCAAAAAACAATGAAATAACTACTTCTCTCAGTGAACTGTAAAACTGTTATTATATTATATTGTAAGGCTTCAAAACAAGATCATAAAAGCATGGGCTCACACACAGGGCAGCATTGTTAATTCTTTTTTTTTTTTTTAAGTTAATTCTTGGTATGTCAAAACGATTAGGAACAACTACAAATCATCACCTGGAAATTAAAAACGTTGTTTTCATTAGAAGCAAAGCAAAACAAACTATGTTCCAAAATTGTCCTTTTTCGCACAATGAATCCAACTTTATTTAAGGCGTATTGCTCTAATCGATTTGCTTCAACAAAAACTTCAAATTCAAATCAACGCTAGTTATTCCACTTGCCTGTACTCCGGCCCGGACCGATTCTTGATAGCTTCCAGCTCTCCTTTAATGTACTGCGCCGCCTCCTCCAACCCCGGCCTCCCCTCCTGCCAAACCCAAGAATAAGGTCAAAACTCCGAAATCCAATCTCAAAAGACCAAACCTCAATGATTGGATAACCTGGCGACCATCTATGTCAACGGTGAGGCGGCGGAGATGCCTAAGCACCCTGCCCTCAGAGAACCGCGCGGGAGATGCATCTTCCGGAAGTGGGCGGACGTAGCTCATGTGCACGACAGTGTACGCCGCGAACGCCATGATCGCGTACATGAGCGCGAGCGCAAGGAGGCATTTGAAAGCTCTTGCTTCCTCCGCTTTCATCCATGAACCCATCTCCCTTCCCACCTCCCTCCCTCCGTCCGACCACACACACTCTCTTTCTCTTTCTCTGTGTTGAAGTATTTGCTCGCTTGCTCCCTGAGATCTCGTTGAAATATCTCGTTGGTAAGAGGGAGGAGAACAAAGGAGCGAGAGCAAGAAACAGAGGTAGCAGAGGGGTTCTCATTCCGTTTCGTTGGGCGTCCGTCGAACTCCAACTAGCGGGCCGTCTGACGCGTCTGTGTTAAGATTCGTGCAGCAGTCATGATCTGACCTGCCGGCAGTTTGTGAGCAGTTACCAAAATGGGTTAAAATATAATCTTATTCACAGGTTTGTGCGCATCTCACCAAAAGTGGGCTGAAAGTTATTCTAAGTGCTATAGTGCTAGGTTGTTTTAGATTATTGCATTTTATTTTATTTTACTAATGTATCACTTCAAATTTTTTATTTTATTAATGTATACAAAAAAAAAAATTAGCATGAATCTTGAGGCAATCCAACAGTCAAGTCAAATGAAGAATCAATGGAGGAATATGTCTGCAGGTCGACAAACTCTAGTGCAAGAAGAGCTTATTGAAGCCAAGCCTAGGGAACGTGCAACTAAAATGTTTGACGACTGGCCTAAAGCTAACCTGTTGAACCAAGGAGCAACAATCGACTAAAAGCAAACGAGCTAGATCGAGGGAAATCAACCAGTTGCGCGCCACCGATCGTTGGGACCTACATCGATTGGATCAACATACTTGTCATTTAATATATCTAAAACATGTAATGTACTAAAAGAACCCCGTCAGATACTTAATGATCACAGGGCATAATTATAATTCTAAAACTCATACCCCTATACTTATAAATAGGGGTCAATTTTCGAATAAATGTTACGTGTTTTTATTATTCACAATCGTCTTTTCTTTGTTTTCTTTCTCTTTATAAAGCTTTACTCCTTGGGTGTGCTTCCTAGAAATTTTCGGATCCAACATCATTTTAGGTGCGGTGAGCGTGGAACCATACTATCAACAAGAAAAGGAGCACAACAACAAAAGACCGACTAGAGAGACATAGTGGAAATAGGATGTTCGAGGAGTTTGTAGAAGAGTTTGTACATTGAGGACTATAGGACTTGAGAACTCAAATCACAAACCATATGTCAAGACAGTTTGCAGAGGTCCTCAGAGCGGTCATAATTGTAAGAGCATTCATAGCTTTAGGAGGATAGTTTGTTCTGCGAGAAGCACAAAACCCTCTCCGAGAGTGAGCAGCGGCGCAAATTGTCAGGAGACTGAATCATGCCCCAAATAGAGTTGAGGATGTTTTGTACTAGGACGACACTAGATCCATCTCACTAGTGGAGATACAACGGTTTGAGTAAGATTAAGTGCTACGACAACCAGAGAATGCTTTCTCCCTTCAAATATCGGGAGATGGGGACCCTCGGAGAAAATCAAAGTCTCAGTTCGGAATTCTATAAGGGACAGTCAGATCCCAATGACCACCTAGCGATTTTCGAATCATCGTTGATCATGTTAAAGATCTATGACATATTTGAATGTTGAATATTATTTACTACATTGTGTTCATCAACTTTGAGATGTTTTAACGCACTACCAGTTGGGTGATTACCTATCTTGTGGAACTCAAAAGACTTTTTCTAACAATGTTCGGTGGTGCCCAAATGCCTAAGAAGAGTGCCCAATCCCTGTTGAAACTTAAGCAGGGACCTAATGAAAGTTCACTCTCATTCATTGTGTGCTTTCAGAGAGGAATGTTGGAGGTAAAAGACTTGAAAATGGGTACGGCCCAGACTACTCTGACACCCAAAGATTGAAGTCAGAGAGGTTCTACTCAAACCTCAACCTTACAAAACCTTTGAGTTTTGGTTGAACTACTGGAGATGGCTAACAAATATAACAGCTCTTATGGAAACATTCCAAATCCCAATCTCTCAAACTAAAAACTTCAGAAAATGCCACTGCATAGTAGCAGGTGGAAATCGGAGGAGAACACATGCCGCGTTACAAAAATCATCCCTGCAACAACAATGTAGATGGTAGTCACATCGACCCGAACGGTCATACGAGAACTCATTACGAGCAACTGATTCAATGCCATGAATGACCGTGTAGAATCACGAAGACCCTCAAGCCTCTCCTCCGAGGGTATCAATGACGAAAATAATAGACGCCATCCAAGAAAATGACTTTTTAGGAAAACACCACATATGAGAGTCGAAGCTTTCTTTCGAGACATCAAAAAGTATTTAAAGTACCACATAGATCACGACCATGATATGGAGGAGTTTAAACACCTTTGAAGTTTGATTATTTAATTAATCAAGGCAAGAAAGTTGAAGGAGTTCGTAGCTCCAAAAGTTGCAACCCAAAGGCATGAAAAAGCTCTAATTGTGGAAGTAACGTATGAGTCAGTCATCACCAAGATCATTCATATAGTTGTGATGGTACCCACCATCTTTGGGGGAACATAATCATCCCAACGAGCCAACCAAAAGAGGCAACAAACTAGGGAACTTTGCATCAATACTTTTTCCCCAAAAACCAAAAGCCATCCACCCATTTTTCTCACAAACAATGATCTACCCCAAAAAGGGAACTCGTACAATGATGTTATCATGGTGACGGTCATTATCAATAACTAACAGATAGGGAGCATCTTGATTGACATCGGAAGCTCTGTCAATGTGTTGTTTAAACCAACATTTGACAAGCTGAACCTGTCAGTCAACCAAATGTTTGCATCAACCAGTCTGCTACTCGGTATTTCAAGCATGAGGAAAGAAGCACTCGAAATGATAAGACATGCGGTTACCTGAGGAGAAAATGTAAAACAATTCACATTAATAGAGGATTTTATTTTATTTGATTCTCCCCCAACATTCAATACCATCTTCTGCCACCCGCTTTTGAATAACTTCAGAGCAGTAATTTCTACCTATCACGTTGCTGTGAAATTCCCGATAAATGAAGAAATCATCATGGCTAGAGCAAACTTAGAACAATCACGGGTTCACTACCTTCAAGTCATCAATAATGTGGAACATGACCCCCTGGATATCTAGAATTCGAGAGGAGGGGGCCTCAAGACTAATGAGATGATCCCTATCATCTATAGAAAATCTGGTAAATATTTCCTAATTAGTGAAGCTTTTGATACGGGATGCAGAGAGTTGTTAATCCAGACTCTCCAGACGAATCGAGACATCTCTGCATGGTTAGTAGCATAAATGTTTTACTTGTTGATCGATGCAGCATACCAATCGACATGATGTACCGATTAACATGATGTACCATCAATTAAATATTAACTCATCGACACAACTGGTAAAGCAAAATATGATAATATGGACAACAACATTTGCAGGATCCATCTGGGAGGAGGTACATAAGCTGAAAGACGTCGGCTATCTTTGAGAGGTGTAACACCCAGCGTGGATCTTCAACATTGTGATGGTACAAAAGGATAATAACAAATAGAGGATGTGCGCTGATTTTACCAACCTAAATTCAACATGTTAAAGGACCAATACCCGATTCCTAGAATTGATGCACTAGTAGGTTCGACGGTAAGCCACTCAGTCCTAAGCTTCCTGGATGCATTCTCTGGATAGTAACAGATTAAGATGCACCCCGCTAACACAAAAAATTACTTATTTTATTAATAATGAATAAATTTATTGTTATATTGTAATCTCATTTGGGCTGAAGAATATTGGGGTGACTTATCAGTGCCTTACGGTAGTAATTTTTGTGAATCAAAAGGAGAAAAACATTATAGTGTATGTTGATGATGTATTAGTTAAGAGTTGATCGGCCACACAAAAATATTGAAGATTTAAAAGAAACCTTTCAAACACTTAAGAAATCCAACATGAGGTTAAACCCTTTAAAATGCACATTCACAGCCTCAACAGGAAAATTCCTATGATATCTTCTAACTCATAAAGGCATAAATAACAACCCTAAGAAAATTTAGGCACTCGTTGACATGTAATTTCCTCAGAGTACTAAAGAAATTCAAAAGCTAACTAGTCGAATAGCTGGATTCAACCGATTCATATATAAATCAGAAGATAAATGTGCAGCTTTCTTCAAAGTATTAAGGAAAGCCAAAAGTTTCAAGTGGATCGTCGAGTGTGAAGAAGTTGTTGGCATCACTTTTGGATGTCATATATGTTGGTGTCCACTTGAGTGCTACAGGATTGTTTACAGCTTTTCGTAGCCTAGGACATTAGCCCTGACCATTCAGTATACACCTCGAGTACGGAACTAGAGCTAGTATGAATTTAGTCCCACCCTGGAGAATTCAGTAAGGGTGACATTAATTCTGACATGAGAAATTTTTAATGTATATCTTGGTATTTATATGTCATTACCCATCTATTTAGATCCTTTGAGAGCCAAGGAGGTCATTAAACTCTCCCACCAGCATTTTAGAAAAAGTAAAATTTCGGAGCGATCTACCCGTGAGGGCCTAGGACGTCTTTCGACGCTAAATCTCTAAATGAAAACCTCAAGAATGTTTATTTTTGAGTTATGTGGTCATATTTTAATGATACATGGTCTTCTATAGCTTTTAGATTAGTGAAAACATTCCCACAGACATCACAATGCAAAATTGGGTTACGGACAGTTCGTGTCAAACTTGGCCCCAGGTGGTATCGCCCAATATGACGCATCCCTAGTGTCTACCCTCATGTAGAATAACATATTTTTACTCTTGGATGGTCTTCAGTAGTCCAAGGATCCATGAAATGTCATCCACATGAAGCTGTGAGCATACAGATAGCAAAGAAACCAAGCTCCTTTGGGGATTGAGTGTAAAAGTGTCCACCCATCTATTTAGGGCCTCTTTAAGAGGTGCAAGTTGTTCTTTAGGCACTCAAGCGCCCATGGTGGACGTTTGTGCACCCGCCACTTGGGTAGTGATCAAAATATCATGGTTTTTTCTATGGGTGCTTATGCACCCAACTTTCTGCGTACAATCTTTTGCCAGCCCAAGAGTCATTTGCTTTTACGTATTGTAGTTGCCTCTGCACCTAATGGGTGCTTTTGCACCCACTGCATGCTTAAGTGCCTAGTTTGTTTTCCTTCTTTAAATCTCATCATTTGAGTTCATTTCACATCAGATGGAAGGCACCATTATGGGAAACTTTTACGTGGTTCCCATGAAGCTTATGGATGGGATCAAGACAAGTGAGGAAAGATCAAATCAAGATTTTTTTCATTTCTTTGCAATTGGCTGGTTCTGTCGACGAGGGAGTCAGTTAGTGAGACAGCCATGCAGGAGACTTAGCTGGTGTGGCAAACCAAAAAAACTGAGTTGGGATATCTTTTTTTTTTAGGGGATCCTCCACTACTTCTAACTGAGAGAGATCTCTAGAGGGAGGAGAAGGGGGGTTTATTGAGAAGGAGAACCCCAGTAAATAAGGACTTCTTCTTCTTCTTCATTCATTTTTTTCTTTCTATTTTCATCTATTTTCCTTGCTTCCTTATGTTGAGAGTGCTTCATCCCCCTTCTTCTTTCTTACATTTTCTAAAAAGAGAGTGAAGTTGGGAGATAGATTTAAAAAAGAGGAGAGGGTTTTAAAGAGAAGATCAAGCAAACAAGACCACCTACTCTTTTCCTTCTTCCCTCCATTTTCTCCCACCAAAAATCTATTTTCTTCATCTTTTTCTTCCTCTTCCACCATGAATTTTTGGAAGAAAGTGAGAGATTTTGGAGAATACTTCAAGAGCGAGGGAAGCGGCTTGTCTGCTTCTGAAAGGTGAGCTTCTACTCAACATTAAAAAAGGTAAAATGTCGTTATCTCCTACAGAAGGAGAGCTTCCTCTCACACTTGGGAGAAGGAGGAGCGGAGCCTTTCTCTTACTTGAGGAGAGCTTCCTCTTTGCAATTGACGATGTCATCAAACATAGCGTAGGTGGTAGACTTGTTCCCTTACATTGTCCTTTTCTTAGCTAGATTTAGGATTGTGTTAGAGATTGTCAAGACAGAGGGTGAGTGACCTTATGTCGGCCGCATTGCTTTAATAAACACTATTTTTCGGTAGATCATGGAGAGCAATTTGAGTTAAAGCATCAAAGTTGGCTTAAGTTTGACCGTGGCTCTAAAGTATTGCACTTGCGCATTACAAACCCGCTTCAATGGTCCAATATTTTAAAAATATAAAATGAATATTTTTCTACTATGTATTATCCACTCTACTTTTAAAACTATTCAAGTTAGGCCATATGTAAGGCCACATATTTTAAAATGTCATCTTCCTAGTTATGTATTTAGGTCCTTTGGATCTTTAGTACAGGGCTGGTGTGACGACCCCCTCAAAGTCATACGGTAGCCCGTGACTTGACCCTTGCACTGTGTACACACTTGGATGTTGGTTAGGGCACTTCGGTAGATTGTGTGCTAGGCTAGTACTAAGATGCTAGGTAGTTCTTTTTGATGTTCTGGCTATAGTTCATCACTGGTTTGGTTGCTTTTACTAGGCATTATTTCTATGCTTTTGGTGTGTTTGTATGTTTACTCAGTTTGAGACTTGCACACTAGTATATTAAGAACGATCTTTTTGCAGGGAGATATGTCTAACATGAATGAACTGTAATGATTTATGATAATGCATTTTTCTGCAGGTGTTGTTTGCTCTCCTCCCACTAATCATGGTTCACTACATTGCATGTAGATAGTTTTTATGCTAACTTAATTTTCGTTCAGGTTGAGACTTTTTTTGACTTTTTATATGTACTATTTTGAGTCTCTAAGAGAGTCATGTAGTGGAAATAAAATACAGACACGGGTTTCAAGGTGTTTGAGGTGTGGAACCACGTCGTGGGGGAACCAAGAGTAGATGCTCATGCCCCGTATCTTAATTTTGTATTTTGATATTGAAGTATAGAACGAAGACGAGGTACGTACATATAGGGTGCTTGACCGCCTTTTTTTATTTCTGGGATAAGTTGCCAACCAAGCGACACTGATCTTGCTTATTATTTTCTTTGGTATTACCTTTACCTTATCTTTTTCATACTTGGGTGCTTGAATTTGATTTTGACTTTTTTTTACTTTGTGGTTTGTCTGGGAATCCAACATTGTAATTTAGGCTCTTTAAGGACCCTAAAATTATAAATCATTCTATAAAAATCCTAATAAAAGATTCAAGTTTTATCAAAATTTAGGATTAAAAAATTCATCTATTTAATACCTACACTTTACTTTTCTGTTTGCTTTCAGAAAGGGATTAAAATGGTTCACTTGCATGATTATACATCTCATCATATGTATAGGGCCTCCATGATTAGGACTACTTTAGATACTTGTATCATATTTACAAGTCAAGAAGAGAAGCCCCCACACTTCTTCAATCTGACTGTCCCAACATAGAATTCTACTTAGATGGTTGTATAGCGCGAGTACAGTGTTAGAAACTTGCCCAACCATACGGGGTTTAATTCATTTATGGAGAGTGTTTTTTTTATATTTGTAGTTGAACCTCTTATTTTTTCCTTCTTTCTTAAGGCATTTATGTCCTTTACTTAACATGTATAAATGCCACATCTTTGTGCTCTACCTGCATAGGTCATAATATTAGAGTTTCCTTCTTTTGACCTTAGGGCTACTGGGATTCCCTTGGATGACGTAATTCATGGATTGTTGATAAGGGATCTCTGGTTGTGTTTTGTTTACTACCTTCACAACTAGGTAGACTTAGGGTCCTAGTGGTTTGGGATGATGAATTTGTGGTATCCTAACTCAGCTACCACTACCTGCTTATGGATTACTCTACCTTTTATGTTGTTGATCCCTTTTAAGGTCTATCATCCTTTTAACACATCATTGATGTCTTCTCACAGGCCCTGATTTCATATAGGGTTCCACCCATTTGGGATGCGGTGATTCAACCTCTGCCCTTATGGTCTGATTAAGCCCTAGAAGCATAATGTAGACCTTATAAGTTGACCTGGTTATTTCATAGGACCCGATTAGCGATGAGTCGCTACCCATTTGGAATGTGAAAAATTCAATCTCTACTCTATGGCATAGCGAGAGCTCTGAAAGCATCGGGATGTTGCTGTGAAATAACTATCCTTTTAGTGACCTATTTATCGGTCCTGATAAAGTAAGCAAGGATCTCTTTACATACGTATTCTTAGGTATCCTCAAAGATATAATTAATCAAAGAGATATGTTCATTTGGGAGTGCCCTTGACCCCATAACAAAATGTTCTTTTTGGTTCCCTGATTTTGGGTGGCTTAGTAGAAATTTTTTGTGTGGATATTGTGTTTTGAGATATTTTGATCGGATCTTGTTCGGATGTATACTCTCGACATATCATACAAGGATTACCATATATAGGCCCACCATATTTATTTTTAAAATTTGTTTGTCTATTTTTGTTGTAGATCCCTCTTCTTAAATTCATCTCCTCTTCGGATCATTCATATGATCTAGGAGGGACATTGGTTTGGAAAGAGGTATCATATGATGAAGACATATATATATGCAATCTAGAGACTCCATTTTTTAAAAAAATAATTAAAAAATAAATCCAAAGACTGTGCTGGGGAACAACCTCTATCTCCATTTTTTGAGTCTTGCTTACTTTGTCGTGACTTGATATCATTCCTTGAGTCACTTTTTTATACTTTGTGAGACCTTAGATTACATTCTATACGTCAGTTTCTATGGTTAACAACTTTACGTATTTGTTGACCTCACTTTTGGTTGAGGTCTAATTTCTTCTTTAGAAGCCTAAGATCTAGCCATAGGACTTTCGTGTTGATTATCCCTAAAGGACTAGTGATGATACCCTCACCAATAAAAATTCTAAACTCTTCTTTCCTCATCTTAAAGTTTCACAAGTTGGTTCAAACCTCTAGCACTTAGTAGGTGGGACCAATATGAAGGATCTCAAGAGAAGTCCCAATAGAATTGTTTGGCCTTAAGGTTAACCCTGGGTGGTAAGGTCTTGGTCAATTCTACACACACACACTTGCTCCTATACTCACAACCTAAATCCTTAGCCAAATAAGCTTAGTTGATCCCCTCCTCTATGGGAGTCTCCTGTGGATGGTCCCCTAAACCATTAACCTTGGGCTAGGGTTTTGCTAAGACCAGCACATGGAGAATCCATAATGAGAGTTCCCTTGTTCCTATGGCTCAAATAGGGTGACCTCATAATTAAATTCTCAATCAATCCCAATTTTCTAAATTTCCAATTTTGACCCCGCCTTGGCCCCAAACTTCACAAAATACCAAAATGCCCCTTATATTCAAAAAATCCAAAAAATTGCCAAAATCTCCAAAATAAATTACTTCAAATGGTCCCAAAATCAATTTGAACCACTCAATTGGGCCTAATTTTCCAAAATTCCCAAAATACTCAAATTGCCCTTAAAGGCCCAATTTCCCCAATTCATCCCCAATTTCCATCAAATTGATTGCAATCTTCCCCAATTTCAATTCCAAACTCAAATTCATCATCCCCAATCCCAATTAAAACCAAATTGGCCTAAGGTTCAAATTCCCTTAAATTGAACCCCTAGCCTAGCCAATTCTCTCAATTTTTAGTTCAAAAATATTCATGAAAATCACCCACATCAAGTTAAACCATCAATTGGACCATGTCCTAACCCTAGGCCAATCCAAACCCAAGTCTAGCCCAAATGCCCAAAATTGACCATATGGTCAAATCCCACCAAATTGACCGTCCAAATCAATTCAAAACCACCCAATTGATATTCAAAACTTCTCATGACAATCATCCAAACCAAATTGATCAATCATTTGACCAAGAACTTATCCCAAACCCGAACTAGACCCAAGTTGACCCAAACCCAAAGATTTTGAATTCAAGCCATACACTTGACTATATCAAACCAAATTGACCAACCCAATCCCACCACATCCAACATTTGGACCCTAAGAGCCAACTTAGATCCACCGAGCCCAACCTAGTGGTGTCATGGACCAAGGGTTCCTTAAATTAGGGGATTTCTTCCTACATTTGAATAAACCATAAGGATTCTTCCCACCAGCTTTCCCAAGCCCTCAAACCATCATAATTAAACCTTCTGGCTCCCTTAACCCAGCTAGCCACCAGCTCAGCCATGACCGGTTGGCCTAGTTGCCGAAAAACTCCGTGCCTGAGAGGTCCCAAAGGGATCAAACCCAAAATTGGGACTCTCTAAGATGGCTCAACCTCATTGACCACTTTTGGAATCTGACAGGCTTTAATTGAGAACTTGTTGAAGTATTCTTTAAGGGATTCCTTCTTATTTTGAAAAACTTCTAATAAGTGAGATGAATCTTTTATGATACTTATGTTTGTCTTGAATTTTTTTTACCAATAATATGACAAGAACATTAAATGTGTTGATGGTGCCCCTTGGAAGGGAGTAGAACCATGTGCAAGCTTTACCCCTTGAGAGCTGCAGGGAAGACTTGATAGAGAAGCACATTAGAGGCAGAGTGAATGTGCATGATGGTATGATAATGGTCAACATGCTAGTATGAGTCAGTTGCCCTTTCTAACAATCAATGTTTGGGAGTTTGAAGCCCATTGGGATAGTATGTTGGAGAATCACGTCAGTCAAAGGAGTTGATTCCTGGAAGTTACGACAAGCGGGGAAATAATCCCTTTTATTTATTAGAAGAGAACCCAGTGAATGGGGTATTTCCAATTGAATGATGAACTGGAGGTAAGTAAAGTCCATTGGGTTGCAGTTGTCTCTCCCAGTGTATAAGATGAAGGATCTCATGTTGAAACTCCTTCATCCAACATACTCGGTCTTTTAGAGAGTGACCCACGGCACCTTCGTCAATGAGGGTAATGCCTTACAAAGTAGGAAGATGTGGAGGCATGCTGCCCTTGGCTATGTGCCTGTTCTCTAGAATGATGACTATTGCAGTGAGATGTTCCATTATTGCGAGTGTTGTATCTCGTGGCTAAACATCAATTCTTGTAGGTATTTTAGTGGTGAGAATGCTCTCTTTCCACGAATGGCGCCAAACTGATGTGTGTTAGAAAATTTGTAGCGGTAGAGTGATATATTATCATCCTGGTGTTGGGAAAAAATTCAACACACACTCACATCAAAGAAAACTACCAGTAGAGACACCTGAAGTTTTTCGTGGAAAAGCTAGAAAGAGAAAAAATCACGAGGCCTGATTTAAATATAAAAATCTGCTATAAGTTGATGATTAAAAAGACCCATTTTTACCAAAGATAAGAAGGTGTTACAAAGTATTTTAAATTACAACATCGATGTGTGGATGAACTTATTTCAAGGAGCAGGCGCCGACCGATAGAGATTGACAGCAGTCAACGACATTCAGTGGCGATCGACATTCGGGATGGCGGTCGACGGTGGTGGGAATGATGCTGAACTTCAACTCCTTCTCAAAGATTCAAACTCTTCCCTCTCTCATGAGAAAAGTAGAGCTTTATTTATACAGTTTTCATATGCAATTAGTGCAGGAATATGAACAATTTTGATCAGATGGCTCAAAACGCTTCTCTCAATTAGATGACGTTTGATAGACATTTGAGTGCTTTAACAATGTCAGAATTGAGCGATTTTGGGCTCATGGGATTTTTCTCATCGAGACACTCAATTGGAATATGATAGCTAGATTCGACATCTATTTGACCTCCTAAATACCTGTGGAAAACTTTCCAACAAGGTTTAATGGCTCGATTTGTTTCAGATTAGATTGATATTAATATCATTGAACCCGTCTCATCGATCCAGTCAGTTTGACTATAAGTGTACTGAAATTGGAGTTCTGGATGACTCTTAATCAAAATTTGAATATTTCTTACTCCAAAGATTGCCTCGAGATTTGTGTGATGCCTTGAGATTCATTCAAATGATGGTAATTTTCTTAAGTGTATCAGTCATAGAAACAAACTCTTTCTATTTATTAGAGCAGAAAAGATATGAAATAAAGCCTTGATGTGTCTTTGGTGAACTTTTAAATAAATAAATTTTAGTATATATAGTCTTGAGGGTAAAACAACCTCTGAATCAAGAGAGAGTTGAAGTTCATAATTCAACAATGTTTGGCTGCCATCGCTGCCACAACATTATTGTCGGGCCACTACAGTTGCTACCGCCAGATCACTGTTGCCCGACCATCACATTCGAAGTCGCTGGATCACATAATTCTCGCCTCAGTCGTCGCTAGATCACCATTGCTAAGCCACTATTGTCACCGCCACCTGACCACCATTGTCGAGTCACCACGACCACAGGGCCACTATTGTTGGGTCATCTCGGCCACCAGACCACTGCTGCCCGACCACCACCACCATCGCCGCTACTGTTGTTAAGTTGTTGCTACTGGCAATGTCGACATCAAAGTTTTTGGCACACAACATCTAATATTGGTATTTCTTCACAACAACAGGTCATGGCTATCTCCGCGGCGTATTCCACCACTAAGTTTGTGATAGTCACACCGATAACATCCATTTGTGTAATATTACTTTTGACTATTCAAGGACCGACAAAGTCTTATATCCCACTTCATAGAATAAAATCATTTCAACTGGACTAGGCCCCATGTATTTACCCTATTGGGTTTTCCACATAAAAATTCTCACTGTTCTCTCTGTTTGCTTTCTTTTTATTTGTGTGAGTGTAAATCTTCTTGGCTAGGACTCAATCACTGGAATTCACCCACGCACAACAATTATAAAGGGAGATTTACATATACACCATTCAATTCATATGTATTAACATATCTAACACATAAACCTCAATTTATACATATACACACACCAATTATTAAAAAAATTATATTTCACTTTTTAAAATTAAAGGAAAAAATATCTTTGATGTGATATGTATGATTTGGGAGGTGTAAATGCAAAAAACCAATTTTAGGTGTTAGACATGTAAATACATAGGAATTATATGGTCTGTAAAGACTATCATAAATTCACTCTATTGTCTTGAATTTATGAGAAAATCAACTCTAACTAATTTAAATTTATATTTATTCTTAAAATAATTTATTTAATTATCTTTTAATCTTATAGAAAATAAAAAAATAAAAAAAACTAATAAATTCGCTTATTTCATCAATTGAAAAAGATTGGAAATCTTGATCTCCTTGAAAGTTTGTATTGGCATTAAAATATAGAATGACGGTTAAAGAGGAGATAAAATCAAGCTGGATAGTATTAGTGGTATTGTTGTAATACTATAACATCACCCGAATATCACCCGAATATTATGTCTGTATGTACGGCTAATGCACTAAATATTCGCTCGGTAAAAAAAATAGCTCGATCAAAATTAACAAAAGGTGACACGAAAGTGGGCGTGCTCCGCGGTCCTGACAAAAAACCTATCATGTAGGGATCAATGAGCACGAACATGTGCAACCATATTTTAATTGCTATTGATATGTTGATCTCCAATGGCTATAATTTAAGGCACCAATAAATTTTTCTGCTTCACTGTCGCTCTAGACCTCACTTCTGCCTAAAAGCATTAATTTTTTGCCACATTAATTATTAAAACTCGTATGGACCTCCTTTAATTTAGTACTTATGATGACATGCATCCAATGTTGCCGGAAAGATACATATTAAATGTTTTATTAAAATTAAAAAGTTCTTGTTAAAATTTATATATATATTTATTATATTTGATGATTACATATATATATATATNGCTACTACAACTGGATACCATCCAGGTATGTTAAAATCTACTTTTTTTAATTCAATTTTGATATACTTTGAGTGAGCATGGCTGCTGTTTCTAAGAAAAATGGACTTGCGACTGCCATGCATATTTACATATACATGGAGGTTTGTCCATCTCATTATATGATAAATATTTGGCAGGGTTTGCATCCAAGCTTGAGAGAGGTTAGAAAATTAGTTGCAAGAGATCTTGTACACTTGCAGGACAAGCTTGATCAGTTGTACAGCCAAACCACCAAAAAGCAGGAAGGAGAGACTCAGAAAGAAGAAATCAGTACTCGTGACAATACTGCCTCTTCTATTTCTTCAAATTCTGTTGAAAAAAACTTCTTTGATTGAGAATATCTTATCGGATCAGCCTCCACATTTGGGAGAAGAGAACGTCTCTGTTCAGGAGAGTGGTGGATCTTCAATAGCATCTGATAAACCATCATGTGTAAGTTTAGAAGATGATGTGCAAGAGCTAGAAGGCCAGCGTCACGCCAGGTCTGTTAAAATGCTGAACGATGAGGCCGTTCCATCTGGAGATGGGAAGAATGTAAACCGTCACCATGAAGATGAGAAGTCTATGAGCCAAGATGTTGTAGTACATTCACCTCAAGGTGAAATATCAGAAACTGTGAAGGCCCCAGATCTGAATGATTTGAAGCAAAACTCAAATCAAGCAATTCACTCCAACTCAGTATTGGCGGTGCAGCAAATCAACGCACCTGATGAAAAAGACAAACAATCATTGTTGGAGGAAGTACCATTGAAAGCAGAATTGGCGTCGGAGAAAGGAATCTTTATGGAGGAAGGTTCAGACATCAAACCAGAGGATGCTATTGCTGAACAAAATGAGGAAGCTATTGTGGAAGAAATTAATGCATCTGAGGAGTTGAAGCCTTCCTTTAAATATCACAAGAATGAACTGCCCATTACTTCGGTAGCTTCTTCAGGCAAAATTGATTTGAAGGAAACTACATCAGATTCGTCTGATGAGTTGAGCACTGCAAGCAATCTTACAAAATCTTCACAACATGAGAAAAATACGTCAGATGCCTTCTTGCAACATGAAATGAAGTATAAAGAGAAAAAACTCCAGGAGGAAAATGAAAAGATAAGGCAGCTGTTGGAGAAATTACTACACGCAGATCAGGAACAAATGGCGGCCATTAATGGCCTGATAGAACGAGTGAAGAATCTGGAGAGGAAACTTACAAAACGGAAGAAAGTGGAAATTAATCGGAGGAAGAAGTTAGACAAAGTTATGAGCAAATAGTAAGTTATGCTGCTTTGACTGTATAATCTACCCTCCTCATACCTAATAATCTTGTGCTGTAATTGTTTTGTATTCCAAATACTACATCTTCCTATGGTTTAATAAAAAAAAGTAGTTTAATATATGAGTGGGTCTGTCTATATACGTGGTAGACCCTGATTGAAGTCTAAAATTGTATCAGGACTCTTGATGTAATAATTTTTCTTTCTAGAGAGACGTTGAAGATACTAAAGTCTGCATATTTTTGAAAACGGTATGACTTATTAATTATCACTCGTGCAACATAATAACGGTTAATTATATATAATGAATAAAAATGATATGGTTCCCGAGTGCTCGAATATATCCTCTAATAGAAATTAATCAAATCTTCATCACTATGATATGGATGTTTAATTTATGAGAGCAAGCTATTTAAGAATGTCAATTATACATGCTTAAGGCTCGAGCATGGAAAATATAGTAGAAAAATCATAATCAACCTCATTATTGTTCTGCCATAAATAAAAGTTTAGCCTTCAATTAGTATTGCACTTTTAACCCTCTTTATTTTTGAATTTGCTATTAATCCCATGAATTCAAAATAAGGTTGTGATCAACTCATGTACAGTGAGTCGTTTAGAAATAGTATTATTTAGCTTTGTTTTCTAGATTTCAGTTCCACGGAATCAATGATTCTCCTTTGAAGAGGTCTGTTGAAGGTCTAATTATTGGGTGCGGAGAGCACACGCAGAGCTGCGAGCGCTCTCTGATCACAGCCGCACATCGCGGCTGTGTGACAGTGGGACCACTGTCATACAGCCGCGATGTGCGGCTGTGATCGGAGGGCGCGCGCAACTCTGCGTGCGCCCTCCGCACGCAATAATAGCTCCTTTGAAACAAGCTTGTGAGCACTGAAACTCTTCTTCCATCATGGAAGGAATATTTAATGCAAACTCTGCTCTGAAATAAAATAAACTAAGCAAGTGGATATATAAAATGGCTCTACATCTCTCTAAAATATATAAATACAACTAAAAGAGCAAAGCCATTGTTTAATATTTTATCATTTGCATGTACATAAAATTCCAAAACGGCTTTCAACAATATTCTTTATACTGTGCATGACATTTTAGATGTGTCGTTGGGGCAATAATTTTCAAAATAGTAGTTGAAAAAAAAAAAACTTTTTTTTTATTATATTATCATCACGTTTCTTATGATAATTCTTCAGTCTTTAGAGATGTATGGATTTGCTCTCTAACTTCAACCATTATTCGTTTGACTTAGGGTTCATTTGGGGCAGCTTATTTGGTGCGGTGGCGTTTTGAAAACACGCCTGACTTGTTTGGGTAAACTGCGTTTTGGCAGGTTATGTGTTTTCAAAACGTTGAAAACAGTGTTTTCACACTGCACCTATCTAGTTGTGGTGACAGCTTATTGACAATGGTCTGATTTTTCAAAAAAAAAAAAAAATTGTAATAGCTACCACACCTAGCTTATCGGCTACAGCTGCCCCAAACAGACCCTAGAATAATGATATTCTAGGCATGGTGAATCAGTGAAGTTACATATTGTAATGGCTCCTTAAAATGGAGGGAACCTTTGAATTTTTTTTTTTTAATATTTTGTATTTCAATACCCAAATTAATTGTNGTTTGGACTAAAAAAAAATCACATTCAATTTCAAGAGAAATAAATCATAGATTAGCGGAAGCGTACCAGAGTCCATCAGATCGATTGCACGATGTATGATCTTTTAATCTGCAGATTTTTTAGAGTTTCTTTAATTTTTTGTTGATGAGGTACAAAAATAATGATGTGTCTCTCTGCAAATCGGGGGTCATTACCCTTAAAAGTAACTGATGGGCAGTTACTAAAAAGTTTGACAAATGTGCCAAATTATGTTTGTTTAGTAATAGAGTTTTTTTTAAGGGTAATGACCCCCGATTTGTGCTACCATTAAAAGTAATAGAGTTTCTTTTGTTTTTAACCACCATTGTCAATTGCCATTGGTGCCACCCCTTGCTGATATTCAATAAAATTAAAATATTCTAAGGTTAGTGCATTAAAATAGGGGCATTTACATATAAACCACACAATTTATATGTATTTACTCATCAATTTGCAAAGTTAGGGCAACGACGGAGGAGCGGGATCGAGGGACTGAGGAGACGGGATTGAAGGGCTGAGGGGTAATATGCTCACCCTAAACGCGGAACGCAGGCCTCTCAGAGCGGCGAAATATCTAGGGAGGAATAGCGAAATACCTTATGCGCGGTAGCCGGCCGCCCGAGCGAACACGTAAAACAAACGGGATCACGACGTTACGAAATCGTCGGACGCAACATAAAAGCTGCGCCAAACGGCCCCTCAATTAATAAGAGTTAATTATTTACATTGCTCTTAGAATATGTTGAAATTTTTCATTAGTTTTACAAATTTTGCATAAAATATAAATTTTTATGCCTGTTTTGATAACAGATTTTATTTTTAAGAAATAATCAAATTATTTTTACAATAATTGAAATAATTTTTAATCACTCGTGTATAAAAAAGAACTATCTTGTTAGATGCCGTAGCATTGTTAGTCCCTAGCCATTGCCACAAACTACCATCATATTGCACAATCAGCCCAACCAACCAGCCTCTAGTCAACCACCTTGCCACCACATTGTTAATTGTCACCATCTCCACTTAATTCCTTGTTTTTTATTTAATAAAAAGCCATATTTAAAATATGACATAAATTTTCTTTTATGATTTTATTTTAAGATTGGCTGGAGGATATAATACGGGCCCCTAAACAACCTCATGTGTCTAACAACTCAATCCGGCAGTATAAGACAAATGCACTCAGGCGGCTCGAGCCCGTGACCCCAAAAGACTCACGACTGAAAACACAACTGTCAATCAAAGAGTCACGGCGCGAAACTTCTTTCATGAATATATATATATATATATATATATATATATATATATATATATATATAATCAGAAGAGNTCGAATGAACTATGTCTTATGTGTCATAACTAAGGGTCCGTTTGGGGCAATTTATTTGGTGTGGTGGTGTTTTGTAAACGCATCTGGTCTGTTTGGATAAACTGTATTTTGACAGCTTATGCGTTTTCAAAACGCAGAAAACGTTATTTTCACACCGCACATATCTAGGTGCGATGAGAGCTTATTGGTAATGTTCTGACTTTTTCAAAAAAATAAAATGTAATAACCACTGCACCTAGCTTATCAGCAGATTATTCAATAAGCTACAATTGCCCCAAGCAGACCTTAAACCACGCACACAGATATATATCCACCAGCTTTCCCAAGCCCTCAAACCNGCTACTGGCGATGTCGGCATCTAAGTTTTTGGCACACAACATCTAATATTGGTATTTCTTCACAACAATAGAGTCATGGCTATCTCCGCAGCGTATTCCACCACTCATTTTGTGATAGTCACCTCAATAACCCCCATTTGTGTAATATTGCTTGTGACTATTCAAGGACCGACAAAGTCTTATATCACTCTGAATTCACCCACACACAACAATTATAAAGGAAGATTTACATATACACCATTCAATTCATATGTATTAACATATCTAACAAATAAACCTCAATTTATACATACACACACACCAATTATTAAAAAATTATATTTCACTTTTTAAAATTAAAGAAAAAATATTTTTGATGTGATATGTAAGATTTGGGAGGTGTAAATGTAAAAAAACCAATTTTAGGTGTTAGACATGTAAATACACAGGAATTATATGGCCTGTAAATACTATCATAAATTCACTATATTGTCTTGAATTTATGAGAAAATCAACTCTAATTAATTTAAATTTATATTTAATCTTAAAATTATTTATCTAATTATCTCTTAACCTTATAGAAAATAAAAAATAAAAAAAACTAATAAATTCGCTTATTTCATCAAACGAAAAAGATTGGAAATGTTGATCTCCTTCAAAGTTTGTATTGACATTAAAATATAAAAGGGCGGTTAAAAATGAGATAAAATCAAGCTGGATAGTATTAGTGGTATTGTTGTAATACTGTAATATCACCAAAATATCACCAGAATACTATGATTCATATGTACGGCTAATGCACGCAATATTCGCTCGGTAAAAAAATAGCTCGATCAAAATCAACAAAAGGTGACACGGAACTGGGTGTGCTCCGCGATCCTGACCAAAAACCTCTCATGTCGGGATCAACGAGCACAAACATGTGCAACTATATTTTTATTGCTATTGATATGTTGACCTCCGAAGGCTATAATTTAAGGCACCAATAAATTTTTCTGCTTCAGTGTCGCTCTAGACCTCACTTCTGCTTAAAAGCATTAATTTTTAGCAACATTAATTATTAAAACTCGTATGGACCTCCTTTAATTTAGTACTTATGATGACGTGCATCCAATCTTGCCGGATAGATAAATATTAAATGTTTATATATATATATATATATATNAATTCATTATAGTGTGATTTTACTTCCAATGTCGAACAATTAATTGTAAAATTTTTAACAATTTTCTTCATCACATCTCTAATTTTATATGTGATGGAGAAAATGTGCATCTATATATAATTTTCAAGTACTGCGTGCGCTCTCCGATCACGGTCGTGCATCGCTGCTGTATGACAGTCATACAGCCGCAATGCGCGGCTGTGATCGGAGAGTGCAAGCAGTAGCTGCTTGCGCTCTCCGCACACAATAATCACTCTAAAAAAAGAGATTAATTCTTCTCTGATCATGGCACACATAAATATGCGAATTCTATTGCTCAAAAAACCATATATACTTGTTTTATAAATAGGTAAGTTCTCAGTGTTAATATTTTTAAAAAATTATTGCTTTCTTACACATAAAATAATATGAATAGACAATTTAAAGTTAAAATGAAATAAGGGTGAGTGTGCAAAGGAAAAAAGAAAGGGGAATGAGTGGAATAAAATAAGTAAAATGAGACATTCAGTCTTACTTTTTCTATTCAATTTGAAAAATGAGTTAGGGTTGTTGGGTGGCAGAAAGTCCTTCATGCATTACAAAACATGAACATGAAGGTGCTTCTTTGTCATGTTGAACATGGACCCCCTCCCAACAAGAAATAGATGGTTGAATGAAAGTGACTTTTAATACTTTTAGAATAATGACATCATGTTTTTATTTTTATATTTTAAATTTAATTATAATATATATATATATATATATATATATATATANATATAAATTAATTATTTGTAGTATACTAAAAATAATTTCTACATATTTTGGTTATTTGAATATCCACTGTTACTGGTCATTACAGGCCATTGATGTCACCATGCACCACCATTGTCAATTGCCATTGGCGGCATTCACATATAAACCACACAATCTATATGTATTTACTCATCAATTCACACAGTTAGGGCAACGACAGAGGAGCGAGATCGAGGGACAGAGGAGACGGGATCAAAAGGCTGAGGGGTAATAAGCTCACCCTAAACGCAGAATGCAGGCTTCTCGGAGCAGCGAAAGATCCAGGGAGGAATAGTGAAATACCTTATGCGCGGAATCCGGCCGCCCGAGCGAACACGTAAAACAAACAGGATCACGACGTTACGAAATCTTCAGACGCAGCATAAAAGCAGTGCGAAACAACCCCTCAATTAATAAGAGTTAATTATTTACGTTGCTCTTAGAATATGTTGAAATTTTTCATTAGTTTTACAAATTTTGCATAAAATATAATTTTTATGTCAGATTTGATAACAATTTTTATTTTTAAGAGATAATCAAATTATTTTTAAAATGCTTAAAATAACTTTTAATCACTCGTGTATAAAAAAGAACTATCTTGTTAGCTGCCGCAGCACCGTTAGTCTCTAGCCATTGCCACAAACTACTATCATATTGCACAATCAGCCCAACCAACCAGCCACTTATCAACCACCTTGCCACCACATTGTTAACTGTCACCATCTCCACTTAATTCTTTATTTGTTATTTAATAAAAAGCCATATTTAAAATATGACATAAAATTTCTTTTATGATTTTATTTTAAGATTGGTTGGAGGATATAATACGGGCGCCTAAACAACCTCATGTGTTTAACAACTCAATCCGACACTAGAAGACAAATGCACTCAGGCGGGCTCGAGTCCGTGACCCCAAGAGACTCACGACTGACAATACAACTGTCAATCAAAGAGTCACGACGCGACACTTCTTTCATATATATATCTGTATATGCGCGCACGCGTGTGTGTGCGCATGTATGTGCCGTGTATCTTGGCATGTTGGTTGGCATCCTCGATATAAGACCCCTCTGGTTGGGGGTTTGAATCTCCTCTGACACAATTGACCTTAAGAATGTGGTACTCCAATTGTTAGGGGCATTATGAGTGGGTAGAGGCTAGTATAATAGCCTCTGGCCATTTCTTTTATATATATATATAGAGAGAGAGAGAGACTACACAACCACCAAACAAACAGAATTTACATGAAATTCTTATGCCACAATCCTGAATAGCTGTTGAACAAGATTTATTATTATTATTTTTACTATTATTGCATTTATATCACTTCTAAGTTCAGTTAAAGCCCTTAAAAATTCAAAAGACAGAGTTATGGAGTTCAACAATAATGAAATATGAAGTGATAATTCATGTGAATGCTACATCCTTTTTATTTATTTGTAGGACCAAACACAAATGATAAAACAGAAGCCTTTGAAATAAGCTTTGTGAGCACTGAAACTCTTGTTCCATCATGGAAGGAATATTTAATGCCAACTCTGGTCTGAAATAAAATAAAATAAGGAAGTGGATATATAAAATGGCTCATCTCTCCAAAATAAATAAATTAAATTAAAAGAGCAAAGCCATTGTTTAATATTTTATCATTTGCATGTACATAAAATTCCAAAACGGCTTTCAACAATATTCTTTATAATTTGCATGACATTTTAGATGTGTCGTTGGGGCAATAATTTTCAAAATAGTTGTTGAAAAAAAAAACTTTTTTTTTATTACATTATCATCACGTTTCTTATGATAATTCTTCAGTCTTTAGAGATGTATGGATTTGCTCTCTAACTTCAATCATTATTCGTTTGACTTAGGGCCCGTTTGGGGCAGCTTATTTGGTGCGGTGGTGTTTTGAAAATGCACCTAGTCTGTTTGGGTAAACTGCGTTTTGGCAGCTTATGCGTTTTCAAAACCCTGAAAAATAACGTTTTCACACCGCACCTATCTGTAGCTTATTGTCAGTGGTCTGACTTTTTCAAAAAAATTAAAATTTGTAATAGCTACCACGCCTAGCTTATCAGCTACACCTGCCTCAAACATACTCTTAGAATAATGATATTCTAGACATGCTGAATCGGTGAAGTTGCATATTGTAATGTCTCCTTAAAATGGAGGGAACCTTTGAATTTTTTTTTTTAATATTTTGTATTTCAATACCCAAATTAATTGTAGAATGATAAATGAAATGATAGTTAAAATAATAATAATTATTATTATTTATTTTTGAAATATTAAGTTTAGAAGAAAATTGCAAGAAAAGAGAAAATAGATAAAATAAAATTGATATAGCTCAAAACAATTTAGTTTTGCAATGGATCTTGGCATGAAACAAAATTCATTCTATAATACTTGCATAATTTTGTATGCCTTGGTTCCATACTATCAGTTAAGCTGACTATTTGACCATGTTTGAGTTATTTATCTATAGTTATCACAATCTTGAATATATTCTTATTTCTTAAATATTTGTTTTAAAAATTTATCTTANAAAATAATATTTAAAATAATAATAATAATTATTTATTTTTGAAATATTAAGTTTAGAGAAAATTGCAAGACAAGAGAAAATAGATAAAATTAAATTGATATAGCTCAAAACAATTTAGTTTTGCAATGGATCTTGGCATGAAACAAAATTCATTCTATAATACTTGCCTAATTTTGTATGCCTTGGTTCCATACTATCAATTAAGCTGACCATTTGACTATGTTTTGAGCTATTTATCTATAGTTATCACAATCTTGAATATATTCTTATTTCTTAAATATTTGTTTTAAAAAGTTATCTTAAATCAATTATCTTATTTATAGTCTTTAAAGTTTTATTGAAGAGAATTATTAATCAAATTAATTTAATATTATATTTAGCTTCAAATCTCATCGAGCATCTTGTAAGAGTAAAATTTGTTTATCTATGTAGGTATTACTTATCGTTAACTTTAATTTTTTTAAGATCAGTTTAATTGTTGTGCCCTTCCAAACGCTACAGGAAAAGCGCTAAAACTGACAGTCTAATGCACGTCGAACAAATTGTTAGAGTTACTAATGGTTTTGCGACTGTTTTTTATCTTGGTTATTTGCGATGATATAACTACAACATATACTATTATTTATCAACAGTATTTTGTTGTTCGATAGTTTTTAGTTATAACTGATGAAATAATCTGTCAGTTATGAGCACATATTAAGGAATAACTATAGTTCATCGGTTATCTTTGAACCCGCCAACTGACATGGTTTTAATCGACACATTTTATTATTCAACGATGGAAACAATCATTGCTAATAGTTTTAATAATCGACACAATAAAAGTTTTGATAAGCCGTCAGAATGAATCCTATATCCCACCCGAAATCACTACCCTCCCGGTCCTACCCTAATCTCTCCTCACGGCCCTTACCTCTCCCCAAATCCCTCTCTACTTTGTCTAGACCCAAAAACCCTCGCAAGCAGAAAATATTCTACATAAAAAAACACACAATTTTATGCCTTCATTTGAACAAGGTTTGAATCATATTTGATCCAAGGTCAGACCTTCTTCAAACCTATTTCGAACCTTGTTCGAATGCCTATCAAAATACATCAAAACTAAGTGCAAATCCAATTCAACCAATGGTCAAAAAGGCTCAAATAACAATTAAACTAGGATTAAATACTATCATAACAAATTTCAAACCTATTAAAACCATCAATAAAACATTTTAAACATATGCATTTATATTATATATACTTAAACATGGCTTTAGAAGTCTTTCTATGCTAGTCATGGAAATTTTCTAAGGACTACATTTCTACTTTATTACCATATTATAGAATCAAAGCGCCGTTTTTGGAGAATTTCAATAGATAACATTTAAAAATTGATCTAGTAAATAAATCATTTTGGTCCTGTCGTTTTATTCTTGGAATTTAAATAGACAACATTTTATAATCTTAAATAGTTTTCTTTGCCAGAAACTATTCTTTATTTATTTAGGGCCGGGGCAGCTTATTTAGCGCGGCGGCGTTTTGAAAATACATCTGATCTGTTTGGATAAACTGTATTTTGATAACTTGTGCGTTTTCAAAATGCTAAAAATAGCGTTTTCACATCGCACCTTTCTAGATGATGTGACGGCTTTCTTGCTGTGATCTGTCTTTTTCATAAAAATAAAAATTTGTAATAATTACCCTTCCTAGCTTATTATCATATTATTTTTAATTAACTTATCGGCAGATTATTCAATAAGCTACAACTGCCCCGAACATTTTTTTTTTTGCAAATTTACCAGCTACTAATAAATGCTTTTATTTTTATATTTTCAATTGGTTTTTAAAAAATATTTTTATTTTATGAGCTTTCTATATTTTTATGCTTCACACCCAATTCCTATGTATTACATATTTAACATGTAAATCTTATCATTTTTTTACATTTATACCATCCAAATCTTTGACGTTACATACATGAATAGCTAAAAATTAAGTGATCTACATGTAAAAAGTGGTTAACAAAACTTTCTGCCTGCTGCCGTCCAATTAATTAGACGGCTGAATTTTTCCTTCTAAGCGACAAAAGAAGGAAAAAAAGGACAATAGCAATAGACTCGAAAGAGAAATTAATTATTATTTATTTTATTTATTTTTATTGGAAAATGTAATAAGTCAGGAAAGGGTGGACCGTAGTGACTTCCATAAGAGTTATCATTTATTTATTAAATAAAATTATTTTTTTTCTAATTATTTCGCACCCGCCCATCATTTTCTAAACGAGAAAATATCATATTAGGACTCCGCATGTAGAGTTACGTACATAGTCCAATTAAATCACGTCCGTCATCTGACGGTGACTGAAAAAAAAAATAAAATTTGTCCGGTATGACAAAAGAATATTCATTCCGTGTTATTCAGAGGTTATTGTGTATTATTCATGTTTTATTGTTTATTATTCAAGTGTTATTGCGTTATTATAACATCAAGAATATTTCTAGAACACAATAACACATGAATAACTAGACTGATTTTTTTTTTCTGTACCTCTACGTGACGTGATTTCATTGGACTCCGCAAGTAACTCTACGTGCGGAGTCCTGAAGCAATAACTTTTCCTTCCCGATAGGACCAACGAAAACGAAAGTGGACATAGGGACATACACTTTTTTAAGTTTATGTAAGTGGTATAATGCTAAAAATTAAAACTTAAGGGTTGGATATGTAAATAAATTGGAATTGGGTGATGTGTATGTAACTCTTCCAATAATAATAATAATTTAGGATTGTTTTTATTTATCAGATATTCATTTTTTTAAAATATACTTTTCAATAAAATATGTAATTTATGTCTCATCTAATAGAGGGTGTGCAAATGTGTTTTTGAGGTTATCATGAGTTCTTATTAATTAAAGTTAATTAGTATTTATAATAATAGATATATTAAATTAGCATTTTAATGGCTTATTAATTAAAGTTTATGACTTTTTAAAATATTGTTTTATATAAATGCTTGTATTAATATTGTGAAGCAATACTCTTGATAGCTATTTTTATGTTTGGATTAGGATTTTATAATTTTATTTTGATGACATATCCATGAAGTTTTATATGGTTATGATTTCATGTATTTTTATTTGACCTATCAATTATGTTAGAATTTATACTTTTTTTAACATTTTGATATATTTATATGCATGGGCAGGATCAATATCACTTTTGTTAATGGGCCGAAAGTGCTCTGGAGTATCTAATCTCTTGAGAAACCAAGAATATATATATTTTGGGTCATAGAGAGCGAAAAAAATGTGATATGAGTTCGTGTTTTTTAAATCTTCACTTTTTTTTCTCTAAAAAATCATAGCCATCTCTGTCACTAATCCACTATCTTCCCTTCTTTACCTTCTTCCTCTTCTTTGGTTCTTTGCCTTGTCTTGATGTATTGGAAAGACCTACTTCCTACCCACATTCCCAACTTTACATATTGCAACTTATATTTATACCAAGTGTAGTAGAAAAGATTTCTTTCTATGAAGGATCAAGGTATTGGAAGCTTGCTCTTCTCAAGTATGTGATTGGAAAGTATCATTTCTACCGTAATCTCTTACAAGCCTCCAATAAACTTTGGAAATTAAAAGGTAACATCGATCTTTTCTCTTTGGCTAAAGGATCTTTTCTTTTCAATTTCATCTATGTTGATGAAATAAAAATAGTGTTAATGGGGAGACCTTGTCTTTCAGTTTCAAGCTTTAGACCTAAAGTTGTAAACATATTAAATAGAATTTCAAGGTTGCTCCGATATGGGTTAGATCCCCTGAGATTTCTCTTTGCTACTAATGGAAAAATGGTATTCTCAAAATAACTAGCGAGATTGGCTTTTCCCTAGCTATTGGCCCACTCATAAATAAAGGATGTCGCCTTACTTTTACACTTCAAAATAATTAAGGGTGTTATAAAGCATTTTCTGTTTCTTCTCTACCCCCGTATCACTCTTCTTTATTTTTCTACACTTCTCCTTGAACAAGTATTTACCTACATGGTGTGAGATCACTGTCAATTCACCAATCATCAGTTTACATTTATGTAAATAATGAGTGAATTGTTAGTTTATTGATTCACCTTATAACCTGACAATAAGATGTCATACATACACAATAGCATGATATTAGTTTTTTCAATATATTTCTTTTTATTTAATATAGCCATTTATGTAACCACCCATGGGTAGAGCCGACCTAAAGCTATAGATAGGGGAAACCATCCACGAGTTGGGATGCTCCTCCTTCTTACTTCAAAAGAATTAAGAATGATATGAAACATTTTCCATTTCATCTCCATCTTCATACTAATCTTCTGTTTTTTCTAAGTTACTTCTGCAACGAGTTCCTACCTCAGTAGTGTGAGATCTTACCTAAGTAGGGTGAGATCACTGACAATTCATGATTCAATTGTTTACATTTATGTAAATGAAGTGCAATTAATTGTATAATATGGAATTTAAATATTTGATCTTGAGAAAATAAGTTTAGTAAATCATGGATCACAATCCTTCCACTCAAATGACTTGTCATTATCAATCCCAACCCATTCCATTTTATCTTTCTCACACACTTGAGTATAAAATCTATGTCATTTTTCTTAATAACTAAAAAAACAAGGCTTATCAATATATATTAAAAATTTATATTTAATTTTGAAACATTAAAACTTTAAATTATCTAAGAAATTATATATAATTTAATATTTCAATTAATATGCTATGTATTCTAAGCACATTAAAATATATTTAGTATTTACATAATTTGATTTAATTAAGTTACTAAAGTGTTGTAGCAGTAAAAATTGCAATTTAATTATTAGGTATTTAATTACAAAAGCATACAATTGTATTCTAATAAAGGAAAATATCTCATTAGCTAAAAGAGAAACCATTTCAACTCCCCTATTATCTACAGTGTTTGGCTGATTTAGGTTATATAGGATTTATCACATAAATCTGAATTTATTAAAAAGGGTGCGACAGAGGACTAGAGGAATTGACGAGTATGCCGGAATAAATTGACTTAACAATCGGATTTATTAAAAGTCCGTTTGAGGCAGTTTATTTGGTGCGGCGGCGTTTTAAAAAAGATACATGTTTTGTTTGGATAAATTGCGTTTTGGCAGCTTATGCGCTTTTAAAATGCTGAAAACAACATTTTCACATCGCACTTGTCTGGGTGTGGTGGCAACTTTCTGGCTGCGGTTTGACTTTTCCAAAAAAATAAAAATTTGCAATAGCAACCACACTGAGCTTATCGGCAAATTATTTTTAATCAGCGGATTATTCAATAAGCTGCAGCTACCCCAAACAGACCCTAAGTCTAAATTTTCTTCGTAAAAGAGATTGAAGAAGAGGAATTAAAAAAAAAAGTTCGGGAATACGATTTAGGCAACATTACGAGGAAGTTTCGTTAAACATCACATTGGCGGAATAGAGGTTTGCATCCGCATATTACAACGGCAGAAAAATATTATTTTTTTGCGGACCAGCATCCCTCAATACTCAAGAAATGATGCTTCTCCAGGCCATAAGTTGGAGTTTATTGTCCTTCAATCCAACACAAACGAGACGAGAGGCATGAACTCCGTTTGAGGCAGCGTTCGGGTTGCGACGCCGTAGAAATGCGTTGTTTGGGGCGGCGGTGTTCGAAGGTCGAATGGCGTTTTTAGTAAAGCGCGGGCTATAGGTTCAACCCCATGACTCATGTTGGGTTGCGCAGGAGGCCTTCCTTCCTCCCCCGCTGACTGATCCAAACCCAACCTACTTAGAAAAAATATTACATCAGTACTAAGCACATAGAGTAACGTGCGTAGCAGAAAAAAAATGGCACAATAACACGGGGAATATTCCCCCCGTGTTATTCATGTGTTATTGTATGTTATTCATGTGTTATTATGTCCTGAGAATATTCCTGGTGTCATAATAACACAATAACACATCAATAACACATGAATAACACACAATAATATATGAATAACACGAGGGAAAATATTCCCCCGTGTTACTACACCGTTTTTTTCTCTGTCATGAATATTCCCCATGTTATTCAGGTGTTATTGTGTGTTATTCATGTGTTATTGTGTCATGAGAATATTTTTTGTGTTATAATAACACAAGAACATATCAACAACACATGAATAACACACAATAACATATGAATAACACACAATAACACATGAATAACACATGGAGGAATATTCCCCATGTTACTGTGCCGTTTTTTTCCTTATGGCGGGGATGTCGTGACGTGATTTTATTGGCTACTGACATTACTTCTACGTGCATAGTAAGAGAGACCTAAATCATTTATTTCCTAATTTTCTATTTGTATTTTATAGTTTATTATATTGTAAAAAAAATAGAGAGAGATTTGTGTTATATTTTGATTCGTTCCTTTCATCGTTATCATTTCAACAAAAATTCTCTGGAAATGCGACAAAGACATGTTCACTGATTCTTAGGGGTGCGGTAGAAGTTGGTGTGGAAACTTACCGGAGAGAGGCGAAAAAAATGCCAGGGTTGACGGCTCCTTCAGATTATTCACAAGATCCTCCGCGCCACCCATCTCTCAAAATTAATTCTAAGGTAACACCATTTTTTCCATCTTCCTCTTCTTTCGTTGTCCACCTTTTGTTGATATTTGTTTGGAGAGTTTGAATTCCATTACTGATTTTTTAATAGAATTGTTACAAAATGATTAGAAGTCAATCCGAATTTACAATCGGTCTTTTGCGTCGTTCTCAGTTCTCACCTACTTCTTGTGTTCTGATGACTTTTAATTTGACCATTATGTGTACTTATTGATGACTTAGGTTGTTTTAAATATATGGATTTTGCCTCAACAAGTTTCTGGTAGGGCTTAGGGCAGATAAATACCAGTTTCTTCTGATTATTCCAGCATGTTCTCTTTTGCTTCATCATAATAAGGTTACTGCATTGATTTGATTGAAGAAAAAGGGCTTAATTGAGATAATTGCTTCGTTAGGGCATGGAGTGTAGTCAAATCTGGTATCAATTGTTCTGCTTTTGTGACAGTTTCGAGCATTTGCTAAGGTTCTGTTTTAAAAGCCCTCACTGAGTCTGTCGAGAGCTAAACAATTACACCAGTCATCTAGGCACTTTGTCACTACAGTTATAGGTTGAGTTTGTTCAAATTGGACGCTAGCCACACCCATCATTTGTGTTATCTCTCAATTCTGTGGACTATGGCAAAAGCTGGAAGACCTGTATGTTGACCTCAATTACTATTGTAAACCATGGCTTATGTTGCTACAACTACCTTAAGGATTTTTTGAATGAAGGATGACATTCCACTACTCAACTTAATTGACAAGCTCATATTGAACTGTCAATCATTAACATGTTATTTGATGCTGGATCTGGCTTGCATTCGTCGATTAAGAAGGCTAAAATGGAAGTCCTTGATGCGTAAAATTCAAAATTAATCTTAAATTATATTTTTCCTTATTCATGTGACCAAATTAATAGAATTAATAGATATTGTGGTTCATAGGAAGATAATTATCTAATGCATTCAATAAACTAAATGAGTTGGAGAAAAGACTAAGGAGATTGATAGCTTAGGTTTTAAATTTCGGTATTCAGGTAAGAGTTGTACTAGAAATGATGTAGGTGTAATTAGATTAAGAGTTTGAAAGATAATGTTAAATTAATAGATTTTGAGATATAATTATAGCCCTAAAGATTATTATTTATACTATGTTTCTTAATGCTATAAGTGGTTATGCTAATTAGGTTTGGATATATGTTCAAAACAAAAATTTTGGAATAACCCATAAAAATTAATACAAACAATATCTTTTTAAGAAAAAATATTTGTTGGAGGAGATTTAAGTAGACATGTTGGTAGAGTGTTAGAAGATTTTAAAAATATTAATGACGACTGTGATTTTGAAGTGATTAATGAAGAAAATAGAATTATATTGAATTTTATTTTAGCTTATGATTTTATTATTGCTAATATTTTATTTAAGAAAACAGATGAATATACTTTTACTATATGAATGTATCTAATACAATACAAATTGATTAGTTTCTTATGGTAAAAAAATCGTTGAGAATGTAAAGATTGTAAGGTTATTCATTGCAAAAATTTAAGTACTCAATATCGATTATTAGTTTTGGATTTTAAGATAATGACTTGGAAGGTAAAAAATAAAATGAAATATTATCATAAAATTAGAAGAGGACGCTTAAAAAATAATTAGCAAACTTCTTGATTTTAAGATATGGATGTTCATGAAGTTAATTCTATATTGGATAAAGTAACAAACACTATTAAACAAGTGACAAAAAGATATGTTTGGAGAATCAAAAGAAAAGTTTTTATAAATAAAAATACTTTGTGATAGAATAATAATGTGCAAACAAAGATAAAATATAAAACTTTTGTTATAAAAATTGGCCAAAATGTATAACCTTATAGAATTGTGAAAAACATAAGGTGGCTCGTAGGGAGTCTAATAAAACTATTAGTGATGCTAAGGATTTTGTTTTTGGTGATCTTTATAATATATTAGATATTAAAATGGTGAAAGATATATATAGGCTTGTTGTTGTTGTTGTTGCATGTGACTAAATGAAGATTTTGAAACTACTTTAATATTCCATCCTTATTAAGTCATTGTATTCTCCTAGAGTTTCTTAGGGGTTATTTGGTTCCATGTATTTGTAATTTGTGGCGTAAAGCAAACTAAATACAAGATTTTTCAAAACTCAAGCATTTGCTTGGATGTAAATAGAATGCAATGTAAAATTTTTTGTGAACGTGGAATTCACCTTGCAGTTCAAAATTAATGTATTTCAAATTCATTAGATATTGACGTTTTTTAAAAACATTGCAAATTGCAGCTTGTTGTCACTATCACTGTCACCTTTCAGTGGCCTGCCTAAAGGCATTGCAGCCACCCAATGTCAAATTCAAGGGAGGGCACAAGGTGGCACGTGCCTCCCCAAACTTCATACATATCAACTGTCTATTATTTACATAAAGAACATGAAGCATATATATATATATATATATATATATATATATATATNGACACACATATCTTCAAGATTACAAAAAATAAATCTAGTAAACTAGAACCAGAAATTCCTCTAATTGGCCAGAAATAAAAGGAAATACATAAATAGGAAATAAAAAAATAAATAAAATCCTATGTTGAAGCATAAATGTCAATCATGTTCAACGTGGATTTGAAATAATCAAACAACGAACGAGAAAAGTTCTTTGTGAGAATATCAATAAGTTGACAGTGGATGACACAAAGAAAATACAAATCTCCCCAGAATTGAGATTCTCCTTGATAAAAATGACAGTTAATCTCCACGTGTTTGGTACGATTATGTTGGACTGGATTATGAGCAATACTAATGATAGTTTTTTTGTGCAAGAAAAAATCTACAGAGGAACGGTGACGGACATACATAACTCACGGAGCATGATGCACAACTAGAGGGCTTCACAGACAGCCAAAGATAAGGTGAAACTCGGCTTCAGAACTAATACGAGCAACATGGAGCAATGACCCTACGTAGATTGTCAATGATGGATGAACCCGAACCAATTAACGTTCGTATAAACTACAACAGCTGTGATTTGTGAACAACAAACTAGAGCCCGATGTGCTTTTAGGTATTGGAGGATTCGATGGGTAACAGTGAGATGATGCTCGTAGTGGTCATGCATCAACTGACTTATGACACCAATGACGTGACAAATGTTTGGGCAATGTAAATTAGTTTATCCATATGGCGTAGTTAGCGTGTTTTGTTCATCAGAACGACATTGAAAACTTCAAACAATTTCTCATTGAGGTCCATCTACCGGTTTACAAAGAAGTAGATTAGTCTTGGCCAATAAATCCATCACATATTTGCGCTGAGAAAGACAAATGCCCCAAGAGGATCGAGCTACTTCTATGCCTAAGAAATACCAGAGGGAACCCAAGTCTTTCATCTCAAAAGACATGTTGAGGATGGACTTGAGAGACTCAAAGATTGACAGATCATTACCCTTGAGCACAATATCATCGACATAGATGATGAGGATGACAATGTGGTCACCAGATGAATGGCGAAAAAGAACATATGATATGATTGGGCCTGAGAGAAACCATGACCCACTACAACTTGCATAAACTTATCGAACCAAACTCGTGGGGATTGTTTCAGTCCATAAAGGGACTTTCGCAATCGATACACTTGTCCATGGGAAGAAGTCAAGTCAAATCCCGATGGGAGAGACATAAACCTCCTCAGCTAGATCGTCGTTAAGAAAAATTTTATTAACTTCTAGTTGAAGTAAGAGCCAATCCAGATTCACGACTAGGGATAACAAAACCAGAAATGTATTTAGTTTAGCAATCGAAGCATATGTCTCTTTATAGTCAACCCAATACATTTGTGAATATTTTTTGGCGACTAACTATGCCTTGTTGTATTCAAAGGAGACATCAGAGTTAAAATTGATGTTGAAAATTTAACTGCAACCTACTTTTTTTTTTTTTTTGGAGGTCAACCACGTCCCAAGTATATTTGCGCTGAAGGGCATTCATCTCGTCCATGACCACAGTCTTCCGGGATTGGTCAACCAAAGCCGCCTTAATAGTGGATGAGATACAACAATCTATCAGGAATATGGAAAATGCTTTGTAGGACGGAGATAGGTTGTAGAATGAGACGTATTTTGCCATAGGATAAAGGGGGTGAAGAGTGCATGATCGTACTTGCTTGCGTAACTCAATTGGGAGATTCAAATCTTCACTTGGATCATGAGTGACCGTCATAATTGGAGAGAGCATCGTACTGAGGAAGTCAGCTGTAGCAGTCTCTAAGACCTGCAACGAGGCGGCAGGCTTGATGGTAAGGGAATCAGGACGAGTCTCAATAGAGGGTTTTGTACGATGAATATAAACACGGAGAGGGGGGTGGTGGTGGTGGTGTTGGCCCAGTTGGTGGAGAATGCAGCGGGGCCAAAGGTGTGCCAGGAATAGTGGTTGTTGTTGGAAAAATGTCCACCGGAGTAAAAAAAGAAATAGTGTTAAAAAAAGCTCCCCTTCACTTGAGGCAGTGTTAAAGAAGAATGGGACGTTTTAAAAAAAAAGACGTCAACACTAACGTAGGTTTTATTTGTGGCATGATCAAAACATCGTTAATCTTTTTAAGTGGCGGAATAGTCGAGGAAGATAAATTTAGTAGAGCGGGGATCAAGTTTGCTACTTGCCGGGGCTGTATTTCGAGCAAAGGCTGCACTCAAAAATTTTGGGTGCTAACGAGAAGAACAACGAAACAGCTTGAGACCTGTTTTGTTGAGGGGTATCTGTACATGAACTATGACGAAAGATGTCTTTACTAAAAAAAAGTTCTCCCAATATAAAGTTAAAGTACTCGCTACCGTTGTCAATTCGAATGACTTAAATAGTGCTTTTGAATTGGGCTAGAACGAAGGAGTGAAAATTTTTAAATGTGACAGCAGTTGCAGATTTTTCTATAATTCATATACCCAAGACATCCGAGTGTGGTCATCAGTTAGAGTAAGGAACCGCCATTTATTGTTATAGCTTGAATTTCTAGAGGGTCCCTCTTAATCACTATGAATGAGGTGGATATGATATACGTCGATGTTTAACTAATTGACAAATTTTAGATTTAAAGAAGATGAATTTTTATTAATAAACATCAAATAGTACAATTGTTTTAAATAATGAAAGCTGGGATAACTCATAAAAGCAATGTAAAAGCATAATTGGACATGCAATAGGAGGGGAAAAACTATAACTACGAAATTGAGCGTTAGCGTCATCAATGCAATTTTTTTTGGAAAAAAGTGAGCCCGACTACCTACTTAGCAGTTTCAATCATCCTCCTAGAATGAAAATCTTGAAAGAAACAAAAAATCAAGAAAAAAAATGAGCTATGAAATCAAGATTACATTTTAACTTACTGACTGACAAGATGTTACATTTAAGCAAAGGAACGTGTAACACGGATTCCAAAGTCAGCTCAAATACTAGTAAAACCGACCTTTGACCCGCAATGTAATTAAAGGAGCCGTCGACTATTTTTATTGTATCTTGTTCGAAGCAAGGAGAAGATGTAGAGAAAAAAATGAAAACACCTGGTCATGTGGTCCTTGGTACTTGAATTGATAATCCACGGACCCGAAGAAGAAAAACCAACGAGAGCCATAAAGACGTTTCCTTAACGTACATTAGAGGTTAACGAGCCGGAGGAGAACTGGCGAGAACCCAACAACTTAATCAAATGTTCCACTGACTCTGAATAGAGTTCGATGAATCAGGAATGGTCTTAGTGAGGGTTGGATGAGCTATTATGGATTTCGAAGTCGTAGCGAGACCTTTAACATCGGAAGATTTGGTTGAATGCTTATTTGCCGGTTTCCCATGTAGCTTCCAACACTTGTCACGGGTGTGGTAAGGTTTGTGACAAAACTTATTTGTGGAGTGATTGGCTCGAGACGACGTGGCAGAGTTTGGAGTACTCTTGGAGACCAAGGTTGATGACTCGGTTGAAGTAGTTGAGTTGTCGAGCATGACAAGTGTTTGCCTTTCTCTCAATGGATCTCACTGAATGCTTCCTGGGTTGAAAGAAGAGGGTCACAACCAAGTACATGACTGCGGACTTCATCAAGATCTATATTCAAGCTAGCCAGAAAGTGAAACACACGTTTCTTTTCTAAAATCTTATGGAAGAGGGAAAGATCTTTGGAAGAGTCCCAAGTATAGTTATAATAGATGTTACGTTCCATCCATAAAGCAACCATGTTGTTGTAGTATTGGGTCACCTTCTTTGATCCCTGTTTAATCTCGCAGACCTCATTAGAAAACTTTATAAAGTTGCCCATAATTACCTAAGTTCGAGTATCACGAATGACTATCCAAAGGGCACTTGCAGACGGAAGAAACATGTAAGAACAACAAATAGAGTTCTCCATGAAATTAATTAGCCATGACATAATCATGGAGTTCTCCACTTCCCACACAACATATACTGGGTCAGTATTTGGAGGTTCTCAAATCGTATCTATGAGGTGGTCGAATTTATCCCGACCTTTGATGAACAACGAAATAGCTTGAGAGCACTAGAGGAAATTTGAATCATTGTGTTTATGATGGTAATCAGGAAATTCATGTGGTGTCAGGTCCTCTGGTCTGTGGAGTGATTGAGGATGATGTTGAATCTCCGGTGTAATCAAGAATAGTATCGAATGGAAGCTCAAAGGTGGAGGAATCAACTATGGCTCCAATGGAGCCATATGAGAGGATTGGCTGCTGAGGTCAATCCCTGCATCTGGCAACCTGCAAGGAAGATTTTCTGATTGTAGGAAGGAGTTCCAAGAGGAGGAGGAACTGCAACAAGGAATTTTGGCTGCAGGGAGGAGAGCCAGCCTTGTAGAAAAAAGGATGATGATTTTCTGCCGTAGGAAGAAGCCGAGAGAGAGGCATGTAGGGAGATATTCTAGCTGTAGGAAGGGGATTCAACCAAGGAGGTCGAGATTTGGCGACTAGGTTAAGATCTTTGTCTCTGATACCATGTTAATTTGGAGAATGGAACGATTACCTTTATCGATACAAAATGTTGGCTGAAATACAACTTACTAGAATCCTAAACTTAAGAAAGAAATAACATCCATATGTTCTAAATTTAGGAAAAAATCCTAAACTTTGGAAAGAAATAACACCTATATGTATTAAACTTACCAAAGATCATAAACTTAGGGAAGAAATAACACTCATATCTCCAAGCTTACAAAAATCAAATTAACTAAACTAAAAAAAAAAAAACCTCCTATAACTAGCCAAAAATAAAAAGAAATACATAAATAGGAAATAATAAGAAACAAATACAATTCTAATATAACTTTTATCATACACACACACACACACACACACACAGACGCGAGAAAAATATCTTATGAGATTAGATAATTTGACATTTTTATGCGAAAATTTATTTAATAAAAATTTGATGGTAAATTTAAGTTTATCTACACAATATATATTTTCTTATTTTTTAAATCTCTATTTTTTTTGTAGGAAATAAAATTTGATTTTGATTTTCTAATCTAAAATTTTGATAAAAACATATTAAATTTAAATTTAGATATAGTTTTTATATTTTGTGAAATATATTAATTCAAACAAAAAGATATGTATTAATTTACTAATCACTGTTTTGCAGCTAAGAAAAGATTGTAATTTATTTGTTTTATTTTTCATTATTGAATGTTCTTTTATGAAATATTAAATGTTCAAATACAACTTATAATTTATTTTTTTAAATTCAAATCGTCACTGTATAAAAAGTTTGTTTGATTATGCTGATTGAGGCATGATTATTTTATTTTGTTGATAATTAAGTAAATGGCTTTACATTCTAGAAGAAACATTATAAATTATAATTTTTTATAACTATATATTTTATCTTATTATATTAATAAATTCTAACATTTTTTTAAAATTATTTATGCCAATTTTAAGTTCAGATGAAAAAAATCGAGAAAATTTTTGAAAAAATTTGCTTGTGCTCTCAGTTAAAAGATTTTTTGCCACTAATCACAACCACTACTATCTCTGAACGTGTTTTATATCCATTTCATTTTTTTAAAACAAAATGCAAGAATGTAAATTCTCGTATTTACTTCACACCAAACCAAACAATTTTAAAGTATTTTAAACATAGCATTTCAAATGCATTGTATTCCTTTTACACTGCATTCTTTTTTCAGCAAACAAAATGACCCCTTGGCCATTTTTAAAGTTCAATTTAGTTCTTCCTAAGTATTATGATTGAGCATGATCATTTATTTATTTGTCTTTGATGAAGAACCTATAATTTTCCTATAGTCAATATTGATTTAGATCACCTTAAACTCACTTTGACTCTCATTCTATTTTTTTAAAAGAATTTTTTATGAAATTTTCATTATTATTATTATTATTATTATTATTTTGCAATTTGTTTGGATAAACCATATTGGGGTGGCTAAGAAAAACATGAACCTGACCAACAATCTTGGGTAAAAAGAAAATTTTATTGCTGGGAAATGGCCAAGTTCACTGACTGATTGGTTGAATGAACTTGGGCAAACTTAAAATTTGCAACAAACCTGTTACCCATTCTAGGAAGTTCATTTTCTTTGTGCGCTCATCTTAGTGGTATTCAATTGAAGGCCCTCCAGTGGATGATTATATTTTTCTAATAAAAAATTTTCCTTTGAAAAATCAAATTTAAGAACCATTGACCATCCTTGCTTATTCACTTTAGCTGGTCTCTCCATGCTTTAGTGTAGTCCTCAAAAAAGTTGGATGGAAAAAATTACATTTCCTCCTATGATGATTGGGCTTTGTTTTAAGCAACATTCCAAATTTAAAAACACATTCTTGTTATATTGTCAACCATGAACATGGTTCAGAATGTGAAATCACCTTCATTGCTTGCATTTTAAATTCTTTGACAAGGGGGTTTGAGAACGATATTTTTCTATCATTTTGGCTAGGAAAGCACCTTCTTACTCTATGAAAAATAATCTATGCTGCGCATCATGAAATCTATGTTTCTAAAGCAAACCAAGTCCCTTTTTTTTTTCTCTTGCTTCATGATTTTAGTGCTTTTAACCTTCTTATTCTATCTCATGTAAATCATTTTAAGAAATGCTCTGAGCATCAACAGCTTCCCATGCTAAGAGCAGTAGTAAGATTGTTTTTTTGGTTAACTATTCTTCCAATTTGTGAATTACTTTTCTTGAGTTTATCTGAAGTAAATTTTAAGTTTCCTTCTTCTTATATCTAACTTATCTTCAAGAAAGTAGTTGTGAGTTGAGAGAGCCCACTACCTTCGGTATAACTATATTGTTTCTCTGTTTGTGCTTGTATTTTGGATTTCTCAATTTTTCTTTTTTTATGAAAGCATTCTTAAAGGACATAGCCTTGAGTTGATAATACTCATTACTCTGGTAGCAAAGCAGGATTATATTTTCTTACCCAATTTTTTTTATCATAAAATCAAATTTTACTCATTTCTATGTAGATAAATTTTAAATCTTGATAACTTCAAATCTTTGAATTTGTTTGGGATGGTTGCAGGTATCTATAAAAGTAGCTAGATAATTACTGTGAAAAAATATATTTCTTAAAAACTATTGTGGGTAATATAGACTTTCCTTTTGAAAAAAAGCATGCTATAATTTTTTGACAACTACCAGAGTAGCATATCTGGTTATAAAAATATGTTTCTTTTCGCATAAATACATAGAAAATAGCAAGAAATGTATAATTAAATAAAACTATGATAGCTGCCTTGAAAGTGCTATGAAAGAATTTCCTCAAAAGGATCTTTAGTATGTGCAGTGCTTCTTTTTTAGTTAGAGTCAAATTCTTCTTTGTTAGTTTTCTACCATTATCCCAACTACTTGATCTAAAATTTTCTTCATTAACCTTTAAAAGGATAACTTTCAAGCTCGTGAAAAAATAGATCAATTCTTGCTCATGAAAAGACTATGGGTTGATGCTTATCCCATGAACAGGGTGATGTGTGAGTGTTTTTGGTTCACCCTCGGCAAAGACAATAGTTAGTGAAGGAATTATCAAGGAGAAGCTTCCCAAACGGATGGAGCTCGATTGAGAAGCTGAACTACTAAAAATCTAGTCACCTTTGGCTTGTTCACTTTAGAGTCCTACTTTTATTTTATAAATTATCTAATAGTATTAGTCATGCTCTCATACATTGGGGTTAAGTAGCTCTTGTATAAACATTTATACAATTTTTTTTAATTTCTTAAACTTCTAATTCTCCTTGCTCTCCTGGCTTTGCAATGGGCCTACAATAAGATTTTACTATTTTTGTCATTGTTAAATGTCGATGGCCACCTTAAGCAACTTTATATTAATTTAGCAACTTTTGTTTGATGATCGATGATCAATCACGAGCATGTGTTAGCTAAATGATGAACACAACTATTATCATTTCATCACAATTAAGGGAGGCTTTCTAACCCTTTCCTTGATTGGGAGGTGATTAGGGTGCAAACTACCACCATAACTCCCGTCATTTTGCACCAATGTACAAACTTTACATCTTATGAATGAGGGAACGATCGGCGTATACCAAGTCAATTGTAGTGTGCTTGTCACCTGCCAAGTTACCTTCACTTTAGAAATTTCAATAGTTGCAGTAGGCATGGAATCTATTCCTTCATCAATATTTGTTGTCCGGATGGGAGAGCTATTGCACTTCTTGTTGGCAAATTAGGTTGCCTAGTTTTGAATTGGGGAATTTTTTTTTATTGGTTAAAGCCAAATTGACCAAGCTTGATTCTTCTTAAGTTACTTAATTGGATTTCACTTAATATGATGCAATGGCGAAAAAGGATTCATGTAGCCGACCCCACTTAGTGGGATAAAGACTTCTTGTTGTTGTACTTTTTTGGGTTCACCACCCTAATGCCATCAACATTATTTGATCAAATACTGTAAATTATGCTTCAATGATTTACCTAACTAAATGGGGATCCTAGGGTTTATGTTTTAATACATCTTTTTATCTTTGAGGTTGGATTGAGATTTGGTGCCTCTCATGCTCCCAAAAATCAATTACAGCATACTTTTCCTCCATGCAATCATGCAATTTACTAGACAAATTAAGGCTATATTGATCAAAGGCATCTCTGGTAAGACTTTATTGGACATCATTGCATTATCATGCATATTAATTTTTGGACAATGCATTTTAGTCGTGCCCCAAAGTACCTGAGATTTTTTAATTTAATGTCTGCTTCAATTTCTGAAGCTATTGTCGATCAAAGGCATCTGTTGTATGACTTTCAGAGACAACATCGCATTATCATCTAGGTTGGAATAATCATTAATGCACTTTATTGATACCCAAAGTAACCCAAACATATTTTGTATAATCTTTCACTCTTTATTGTTTAAAGCTAGACTTGAGCACGCGGCATAGGTTTCACTTTCATTTTTTAAATCTACAGTTGAACTTGCACGCACGCACACACACAATGAGAGAGAGAAAGAGCGAGAGAGCTTAAATACATTTGTTGCGGATGTATGAGAGATGCAAAATCTAATATATTGGAATTTTAAAATTGTATTTTTAACAAACTTTCTGGCAATTGTTTTTCAATATCCTTTTTAAAAAGCAGAACCCCAATTAGACGAGGCCTTAGCTTAATCAACTAACTTGAATGTGAGCGTTCTCTTAGATAATAACATCTTCTCCTAGAGGGTAACATATATATAGCTTTGATGAT